>LOJH01052353.1:1170-12364 GCA_001685095.1 Ellobius talpinus
TTTAACAAAGATTGCACCTGTATTGTATGAATAATTTTTGCATTTTTATTTTGGAGAGAAGCAAGTTATACTTAATTTCAAATGTTTTCTTGCTATAAAATTTGTGTTTTAGAATCAACTTGCCTTTCATGAGTCTTGCTAAAACATTAGATGGAGTTTTAGACTGATAAAAATCCTATTCTAATATTCATGCTGAGTGTTTATGAAGATGTGTTACTTAAGTGTAACAGATGTAAGCAGGTTCGGGGCAAGTGTGGCTGAGTGGCAGAGGCAGAAGAGACCTTATGGCCAAGTGAGTGACTTGTGAGCTGAGTAAGCAGTCCAGGTGATGAAGAATACATATGTTTTGCCCATGGAATGCTAAGCCTAAACTTACCAGTTATGGAAACTTGCAGCATGATGGTAGATAGTCAAACTGGAATCAAAGCAATTTCTTCTCACTAATCTTGAAGGTAGAGATTTACCTAAAGTGCATTCATCAATGCACATGTTTTTTTACAGCAAATATTGTAAAGTGCCAGTTATGTGTTGACTACATAGCATCACAAGCAAAAAAGATACAAATCTTTAGCCTTATGAAATTTGTAATGGGCAATACAGGGAGAGAGAGACAGTAGATAGGTTAAATAACAAGATAGTGATAAGTCCATAAAAGAGTGGGGTAGACACAGGGAAGGTGATTTCCAGACGTAACCGAGAAATTTTGCTCACAAAAGATGGGAAAGGAAACGAAGTAGAAACATGCTTTAACCCAGGCAAACTGCAATGGAAAGTAGGGGAGGCAATTAGGTAACTATAGTGATGGCTGGACTAGCTAGGGGATTGGTGACTGCAACACCATAGGCAGGAAGAACTGCACTTGAGAAATAACAAGAGACTAATGCGACTGAATGTGGTGAGAAGGTGGACGTATAAACTGAATCACAACAATGAGTGAGAGGGTAAAACAGGTTGAAAATAGTTTGTTAGCCAGCTAAGAGAACTGCAAATTTAAATTTAAGCAAAACATATTTGAGTATTTCCAGCAGATGAAATTCATGATCTGACCAACAACAGGGTCATTCCTGATAATTGAGAATTTCTGAGTGAAAGTCAAATGAAACTTCTGACAACCTACAAGTTCAAGAGACAGGATGCAGTAAAATTTGTTACTTGATTAATGGAGGTAGAATATTACTGTATTACAGAGAGAGACAGAGACAGAGAGATGGGGGTGAGATTCCCTCTGTATGCTGTGAATACCATTAGTTAATGAATAAAGGTTCTTTGGTCTACATCAGGGCAGAATTGAGTAAGGTGGGAATTCAAAACAGATAGAGGAGGAAAGAAGGCAGAGTTAAAGAGATGCTATGTAGCTGCAGCAGGACACAGATGCCAGATGCCGGACAGAACCTTATCAGTAGACCACAACCACGTGGCAATACATGGATTAATAGAAATGGGTTAATTTAAGATGTAAGAGCTAGCTAGAAATATCCTTAAGCTATTGGGTACACAGTGTTGTAATCAATACAGTTTTTGTATGATTACTTCGGGTCTGGGTGGCTGGAAATTGAAAGCAGCCTCTGATTATGAGAGCGAGAAAGAGAGAGAGAGAGAGAGAGAGAGAGAGAGAGAACAGAAAAAAGGGGTATAAAGTCAGACAAATGAGAATTAGTGTTTAACGGTAAAGCATTTTATAAATTTAAATAAAGAATTATCATATAGTGTATGCAGTATGCAGATGAGCATAAGTGTGAATAATGCACAATAGATTATGCTTTCTCTAGTCAAATTATCTGTATATTATTTGGTTGTATAAGACATGGGTTATAGATATTTTTGAATATTCTTGCTTCCTTCTCTGATTTTTTTTGATACCCAGTCTTATGTAGCCCAGGCTCATCTCAAACTCACAGTCCTCTTGCCTTCATCTCCCAAGTGTTGGCTTTATATGTGTTGTATATCACCATGCTTAGCACCTTCTAAAACTTTTTAAAAGTTATTTCTTCTTTCAAGCAACATAATCTGTGGGAGCAAGCATGAACTTTCTTAAAATTCCCGCTCTTGTCCTTGAATATGATTAAAAATAGGTAAGGCATGATTCATTTTAACAAACTTCGCAGTTCATAGGTAGAGAAAGGAAGAAAACGGACATGTTCCAGAATATCAAAATTTACACTGATGTCAGCAGAGTAGCACAAACCAAATGTGCAGGGCTAAGAGGAGACGAATATTTAGGAGTCAGTGGCATTTCACGGGGCTGTGAAATATTTGGGAGGTGTTTTCACAGTTTGTGGAATAGAACTCACAGCTAAAGAAGCAGAATTAGCAGAATTATAGAGGCAAAATTCAGAAGCTACATTGGGAAATGTGTCCTCTGGTATGGCTAATGTGTAGAGCAGGCTGCAAGAGGATTAGTAGTGTACATGCATAAGGAAGTATGCATGGTAGCATAAAATCAAAGTACAAGGCAATAATAATGCAATGGAAAATTGCTCGCCATCGAGGGCCGTTTATATGTGGTATGTTTGTTGATCACATACACACATATAATAAACATAACCTCCATAATTTTACATTCATGCATAAGCTAAACTGTATATCTGGTACTTTTAAGGATTAGTTTTAGTCCTCTACTATAAGATATGTTTATTGAAAAGAAAATTGCAGTTCTTTGACTTTCTTCCTGAAACATTTCTACTTTATCCTGACCTTCCCAGAAAAAAAATATATGCAAATATTTATCTGTATGTTGAAAATGTGACTTCCCACCTCAGTATTGACTGGTTGGTTTCAGGTGGAAGAGTCCAGTTTGTTGGGTGCCAGACTCCTTAGAAAGCATGAAGGAAGGGTTTGTAATGGCGGGCATAGAGGCACTGGCGACTCTTTAAGGGCCTCGTGACTTCAGGCCCCGGAGCTGAACAGAGTCCTGCACTGCTGTGCCCTCGCACACGCGGGTACAGGCTCTAGTTTGGCTTTAGTCATCTGATTACTTTCCTGTGAACATTTGCTCTTGGCTGTAAAGTGGTAAATATACAAGGCTGTGCACGAGAGAGCAATGACATTTTGATAATTCTAGGGGAAAAAAAGTCAATTTGAACACTTGATTATAAAGAGAGGAAATCAAGATGTTACATTTCACAGTCACTTGCCCCACCTCCCCCATCTCTAACTGACAGATTGGATTTAACACATGGAAGCTGGAAGACTACTTGTCTGTAGAACCAATCTAATTACATTTGGAACTTCAGGGAAATAGAAGATTCCAGGATATTTTTGTTTTGAATTTGAAATTGGGGACAGCGCATGCACAGTTGTTTGTTTTCACACTTTATGGGAATGAATCACACCATGTCGACCGTGAGATTTAATTATGTATTTAGCAGAGAAACTGGCGAGGTGCCAGCGCGATAGCTAAGCTGCTGGAGTGGCCTCTGCGGCGGCCTTCCAGCTTCCACACGCAGCAAAACCTTTTCTAACACTCCACTTACCGTGAGGCGGAATGGTGCTGATGAGCAGCACCAAATCTCAGGGGACTTCTGCTGAGAGACAAAATGCTGATGTCAAAAGAAGGACATTTTCTAACAAGGAGCAACGCCGCCAAACCTCTCAGCACATGGTCTAACTTGAATTGAAGCCTTCGGAGCAAAACTTGTCATCTCTGCCTCAACCCATTGTTCTTTTCATCCTCAGCCTGGTGCATCAGCTCGCCATCCTTAGCCTGAGTACATACATATTACACGGACCAATTTGTTGTAGTAGTTAGAACCTGGAGGCCAAAGAAGGCGATGCCAAGTTGGGATTGCTTCTTAATTTAAAATTTTTAGGCTGATTTCAAAGAGCATTTTTTTCCCCGGTACTTTGTTCAATATTGAATTGGCTGAGAAAATTATTGGATTAATGTATGCGTTTTTTCTTTTTGGTAACATTTAAATAAACAGATTAAGCTATTTATGATGAATCTATGAAGGCTTCTGAAGTAAATTGAAAAAGAATATGCCTGTTCTGTCTAATTTTCTCATAGAATTTATTTTCTGTTTAGATGTAGCTGATCTACTGACTTTTATTTTATGTTTCTTAAAGGTAGACAGGGAAAATCCAGATTTTTCCCCCTGCTTAAGACATCAAAGCAGACCAGTATTCATTTATTAGCTGCCATCACAAGGCTGCAAGGCTAATAAAGTAACCATCTTTTTTTTGTTTCCCTGCATGTATCACCCTGAAATAATGACCACAAACTGTGGTTGAGTGTTTCCTCTTCTGTGGAAGAGACTAAGAAAGAAATAACCTTTGATTTTTTTTAAAAAAATAAACAATAACAAAAATAAAAAATTGGGACACAACAGTAATAATGTGTAACATTTTTATTCTTAGAATTATTTTGTCTGCATTTTCTTCATAAACAAAGATGTGGATTCTTCACAAGGGAAACAATTATTTGTGATATTGAGTAGCAAGTAAGGAATGACTGAATGCTTGTTTGTCCAATTATGGTTGTATTCATTATAATATCCTGGCTTTCTATCTATTGATGCTCAAAAGAATCACAGCTGAAGAAAATCGAGCTATCCATCTCAGCTGAGGACCGACACCTGGTGTGGATGCAGCTAGGTGCACGAAGAGGAATTTACAAAAGTCTGTCCTCTTGCTTCTGACAGAACTTTTTGAAATTTGGCTGAAGGTTTCTTTGAGGCCACATCTTATGTAAATTTTAAAACTACTTGGCCTTGTTCTTTTGGAGGGTGTTGTTTAAAGGTGAGTCCTCCAGTTACTTCCTTTACCAATCCTGTCTAGACCTCAGTGTATCCCAACCAGTGAGCTAATTCCAGCCCTTTTCATATTCCATTCTGTTCTCGGCCTGGTTGACTGCCTGTGAGGCCAGCCTGTTCCTTCTTCCTGGGTCTAATTCAACCTGTGCACTAATAGCAAAACCTAGAATATCTGAGCATTTCATTGTAACGACCTTGAAGAACTCCTCCCCACGCAAATCATTTGCTTATTCAGATCCAAAGCATTCAAGATAATTTCAACTGCCCTTCAGCCACAGTTCATATGCACAATGTTCTTTTGGGCTTTCAGGCTAAGAACCATGCTCGAGAGCCAAACCATACCCATCAATAATGCTATATACCTTACTCTGTTCCCCAGAAGATATTTCTTTGGCTCCCAGATGTTGAAAGCATCATTCTGTTAGGAGTTATGAAATATTTTGTCATTTCTGTGATGTGTAAAGGACAATATTTAAAACATTTTGCTGAAGTCATCACTTTGTATTTGTTTGAAGCCTTTATCCTTTTTTCCATCTGAAATTGCATTTTCTGTGTTTTGGTATGCCTGATTAAACCTGTTATTGCGATTCTGTTTTGACACTCTTAGTGTCAGTTTTCAGGAGACACCTGTCTACGGAAAGACACAGGGCTTATTCTACAGGAGTTAGCTGGCTGTCTCCGCCAGGAGAGCAGAATTCTAGCATCTGTGCATTCAGGCCAAATAGTACTCGAAGTTGAATTTTCCTTTACTGTCTCCCACACTGGAGCCAATTCACACTATAAAGATATGTTCATAAAAAGACAATTTCTGCTAAATCCGAATCAATTTCCCAGTTTTGCTGGAATGTGTAAACAGAGCTTCAGGTTGGTAAAGCACTTTCTCCCCTGGCAACTTTAGAGATCAAAGGCAGAGCTTGACTGATCATGACTCTCACTGATGAGCGATATCTACATAACATGGAAAGTCAGTGCACTTCCCCAGCATCTAATCCTTGTTGGTCAATGCCCTTCTCCAGTATCTTTTCCTTTTTGGCATGGATTTGTAAATAGTGGAGAAAGAAATCATTTCCCTCCTTGTAGAAGTGGCCCATCCTTACAAACATCCTTCTAAAATTTGGAATTTATGTATACATGCTTTCATAGTCAGTAGTGGAAATAACTGGTAGTTAGGATGAACTGCAACCCCCACAACTATCTAGCGAAGCTATGCCTCTACTTTTTGAAGTGAACTAAAGCCAACTTCTGCTGTAAAAATTAGAAAAGTGAAGTTCTTCTCTCCTGAGCTTTTGTCTGTGTTCTGGTTTTGAATTTGAACCTAGGGCATTTTTCAAACGTAAGAAGGAGGGGAAACCTATTCCCATCCCAAATCTTCATGTCTACTCTAGAAGCTTGGCTACGGACATGTTCTTTGCTTTGCTCTCTTTCTCATGCCTTCCCTGTTACCTGCAGCTCTGGGAAAGGCTTTTTTGGCTCTGCTTGTCATCAGCTCTATAGTAGCACACAATTACTTTTTATTTTGGGAAAAATATTCTTTTTTTTTCTTTCTTTCAGAAATAGCTGCCTCTACTCTCAGGATCTTCAGTTTCCTTCCCGGTGTAGGCATACCAAGTAAAAGTCAGATAGTCTTTGGTTTCTCTACTTCTTGAGAATCAGAAATCCTATTGTTTACTCAATAGCAGATTCCATGGTTTAATGAATACTGATGATCACAAACAGATAAACATTTATTGACCCACTTTCTTAGTTTAAACCCTTAGAGAAGAGAAAGTTCTAGGGAAGTAAAATTGAAATTTGATGTGGTCTACTCAGATAGTTTCAACTAGCCAGCAGAGGGCGATGCAGAAGCTTTGGTGTAAGTGTCCCAGGTCTGGGTACCAATGAACACAGGAGTTGCTCTCAGTAGTAACAGGATACAAGGATACTAGTGTGAAAAATCAAAGGCTTTTCTCTGTATACTGGTTTAAGTTGTTGCTAATCCTGAGATATGGAATATTTCCTAAATTTCTCTGCTCTGTTAGTTTCTCAGAATACATAAAATGGGCAAATTTTAAAGTACTTTAAGCAGTTCCTGATATACAATTATTGTAAAAATGATTATTGGCTATGGTTGTAGAAGAAATGTGACGTTGTGGGAATGCAAATAATCCTTCATCAGCACCATTCCTGGAAGGAGTAGAGGGAGAAATTGAATTATTAACATATTTTCCTAGCTGGAGTAGAATTAAAACTTAGAGGCACAAAATGTACTTTATATTGGTGAAATTAAGTTCCCTTACATCAGAGGAAATGGGCACTTGTACATCCATTCTCACAAGTGGGTCAACAGTCATATGGAATCATATCTTCCTACAATAATTAAATAATCTCTTTTAACAAGGTATCACAGTTATGATGCACCAGGCACAAATGCAGGCTTTCCTAGCAGAACTGACTGACTAATTAGTCTGCTACCTAACTTGGTCATATGTTTCACCTCCAAATTGAAGACTCATTACCTTAACAGCTTATCCAACATCACATGTTAAGCATGCCTATGAAAGGAAATGCATAGTTCTCTTTGAAAGCTATTCATTCTAATCTCAAAATGCCAGAGGCATTCTCCCCACTCTGCTCCCATTCACAATTCTCTAGGGGAAAATGGCAGGGAGATGAAAGTCCTCTAAGATTGTCTCCCTTTAAAAATGAGACTCTCTTTTCCCTAATTTAATTAAAATAAACATGACTTGAGAAAGAACAAGAAATACCTGCAGGTTTCATTCTAGTTTCTCCATCTGTCAGACCCATACTTTCTGAAATGACCTAGCAGCTGTTCTGTGAAGACACCCCATGTTAATGTTCCCCTTGGTACACAGAGCCTCAAACTCTAGTAAACATTTCAGTATTGTTTTTATATCAAGATCACTCTCCTTTTAAAGATGTCGTTGGATGCTTTATGTTGTTCTGGAAGACTTGGCACGCTGGCAATTGAAGAGATTCATCCAGCTGTATTGTCGATCTGTGAGGAAATTTGGAAGAACTTTGCGATTTTGAATTAGATGACAAAGAATACCAGAAAGCCACATTTTAATGATTCGGGAAATATCCCGATTCACTTTGAATAGAGATGAACAGGTATTTTATGTGACAGTAAAAATACTTAGGGTTTAGAAGACAAAGCAGTCATAACTTGACGACTCCCAGCTCCCAAGTAATGCTTTGCTCCTTCATCACTATACAACTACTTTATTTGGCACCCTTATACTAATTATGCCACAAACTATTTGAGGAATTGGGTGTTTTATTTGAATTCTGCTGTTTAAGATGCCCTTGATAGACTGAAGGGATGTGTGTCCTCTCAGAGAAGAGGCAACAGTATTACTCCTTTAAATGCACAAGAAGGAACACTCTGGATTGAAAAACAAAACAAAATAAAGATTCTTTTAATCAGCTTTACTATACCCTCTGAATGTGAGTGACAGTTGTGTGGCTTAGGCAGTTTGTGAGGGCACTGGCAGTGGGACCAGTATTTATCCATAGTGCTTGAACTGGCTTCTTGGAGCCCATTCCCTATGGAGGGATGGATACCTTGCTCAGCCTATGTACAGGGCAGGAGAGCCTCGGTCCTGCCTTAACTCAGTATGCCAGACTTTATTGACTCCTGATGAGAGGCCTCACCCTCTCTGAGGAGTGGATGTGGGGTTGGGAGAAGGTAGAGGAGAGGGAGCAGGGGAGGGAGAGGGAACTGGGATTGGTATGTAAAATAAAAAAAAATTGTTTTCAAAAAGGAAAAAAAGCTTTAACTTTAAATGTAGAGTGAAAAATTTTAACTTTCAGAGGAGGAGACAAACCCTAGATCAGATCCCAGCATGGAGACGGGAAGTGGGCAACATGAAGTCCTACCCATAGTTATAGAACTATTGGCAATTGATAGATGCCAGAAAAGGAAGAGCCAATTCTTTCTAAGAGTGCAGCCGCTAGTAAGTGGACCGGGATCCAACAGATCGGAAATCCAGGATTATCTGGGCACCACAAATTGTTTTGTTTGGTAAAACAGAAACAAAGAAACACAAAATTGGCTGGATGAGGAAGTGAGGGTGGCAGATCTTGGAAGTGCTGAGGGAGGGAGAAAAATTTGATCAAAATCTATAATGCAAAATTCTCTCTCTCTCTCTCTCTCTCTCTCTCTCAATAACATTGAAGTTGCATTGAAGTAGCTTCCTCAGCACGTTCTGGCTCCAGCTTCTCTGGGTCTTCCTGTGTCTGCCTTTCTTCTGATTTTCTGTGTCTTTTGTTGAACTTCACTATGTCCAGACAGCTTCTCAGTGTGCCTGCAGCAGGGAACACATGGCTGGAAATTCTTCTTCATGTGGTTTGATAAGTCCAAATATCTTTGGGTGAGGGATGGTTCTGATGAAATACTGAGATTCTATTAAGCCTCATCTTAGGTCAAATTTTCTGCCCCTGGTGTGTGAGATTAAGTAACCCACTAATTTTCTGAGCATCACCTGTCAATAGCTGATGTCTTTACAGTGAAAGTAAGAATGACAATGGCCACCATATTGCAGTTGGTACGCGGAGACTCAAGATGATGTATTCCATATGCTTTGCATGTAGTGTAGAGCAACTACACCTTTCACAAGCAAATGAGCTTAAAGAGCTCCAACATTGTTTTCCCAGTGACCTTTTCTCTTGCTAAATAAATAAGTCTTTTATTTAGCAATTTTCTAAAACAATGAAATAAAGTTAAAATGTCAAAGCAATATTACATATGCATTTGGAGCTTTTAAGCATTTTCACTATTGCTGTACTTTCTCTTTGTGTATATCTGAAGACTGGGAAAAGAAGACAGAGGATGTGGAGCATCATCCTGCCTGCACACATCAGGAGCAATTAATAAAAAGTCTCCTTGTTGTTATTTGGATGCTAGCAGTCCAAAGTAAATCTGTTACACAGCAGCTTGCATAGCATTGACAATAACCTATAATTATATGGGGTACACTGGAACCTTCCTGATCAATAGCATGATGGGATTTTGATAGTAATAAGTATTTTTGATTTTTCATTCTTACATATAAATATGTTCAAGCATTAGTTTATGTAATTTTCTTGTTGAATACTCCAAAGATTAATGTGAGTTCTACAAACATAACAATAATATAATACATCATGTAAAAATGGACGAAAAAGAGAGAATAGTTATCATCTGGCAATCTTCAGGCTAAAGAAACTGAGTCCCTCAGTGTCTTTGTTAAATGTAAGAAGTGCTGTAAATATTGGCAGACTCATGAGATGCTACAGATTATATAACTATTATCTGCTTTATAAAAAAGGAGGGATTTTTAAACTGTATATACAATGTCACAACATTAAAGAGATTTTGGCAAATGGGTAAATATCAATCATAATCCAACATGCAAGCATTAAACCAAGTAAAATCTTTGTGGTCTCTCCTTTGTTTGCTTTCCATGTGAATGATGTATCCCATTATTGAAATAACACATTCATAACTTCACTCCTCCTCATTAAAAGTAGTATAAGTAGGGTTTTTAAAAATGTGTTTCTACATTAATTCACAATTAAGAATGTTAAAAGTTGTATTGTTTTCAGGGAGATAAATGTACTGTGTTTCTAACAGCATGCAACTGTGTGTACAGTTTTCACAATCTGACTAACACAAGTATCAATGATTATTATGTGAACATTGTTTTCTAACTTTTAGGTAATATCTTTAGGAAAATTTCAAATTATATTTGGTAATTTAAAATGATGAATTTCTTAAAAGAAGTTACTAGGGTCTATTGGAGAATTAAAAGCCAGCTCAGAAAGAGTTCATAGAATGGTGGTAATGATCTAGAAATTTTTTTCATCAGATTATAAAAAATACATGCAACAATAAAATCATTGGAGTTTGGGAAACAAAAAAAAGGATGACTAAGTGAATGAAGGTCTGAAAAGGCAGAATGTTATTGAAGCAGATATGTGAGTATTCATAGCCAGTTATTGCAGATACATGAATACCAGTTGCTCACATAGACAAAGCTAAGGGGATCCTGGCATGGTTATTAGAGAGTCATATGCCAGGAAGAAAACAATGAATGTCCGAAATACATTATTAACAATGTAAGAAAACTGACAAACGGTGGTGCTGCCATATTCAACATGTTCTTGAAAATATGCTCCGTTTTACTCATGCATTGCATCCACATTTTCAAATTCTTGTGATACTGGTGGTGAGGGATGAGAAATATACCAATATATGGATACAAGAGTGAGTATTTAGGGTACAGTTAGAGAGTAGATTGGTTTAGGAACACAGCAGTTGTAGGTTTTTCTCTGTTGTCTATGATATCCTCAGCCACAGGCAGTTGGCTAGGTTTGCAGTATCAGTCATGAATTCCCTCTTACTGAGTGGGCTTTTAGTTCAATTAGACAAGACAAAAGTGACATTATTGTACCATTGGGGG
>LOJH01052355.1:0-12363 GCA_001685095.1 Ellobius talpinus
TCTTTGGGTTCACCTTCTTATTTAGCTTCTCTAGGATCATGAACTATAGGTTCATTGTCCTTTGTTTATGGCTAGAATCCGCTTATGAGTGAGTACATACCATGTAGCCCTCTTATACCCAAAGCAAAAGGGGGCAGCAAAATGCTTCCTTACCATGGTTCTGAGAGCAAGCAAGCATAATCACCTCCTTAATACTCAAAATATCTAGCGACCACTTCTTTGGTCAAACATCCTGTTATTTGGCCTTGAGAAGAAAGAACAAGCTTGAACTCTCTGACCTCCATTCAGGCTGGAATAGAGTCACTGTGGGCTCCCACAAGCTTCTAAAATTTAATAATCAAAATGCAATTCCTTCAAAATACAAATTATGGAACAGAACAGTCAGGATTTCAGACTAACAAAGAATGTGAATCAGTCAATGTTACAGTGACAAAGAAAACACAGAAGATATGTGAACCTCATACCTTGTCCTTGATGCCCTCATCCTCCGCTTCTTATTTCACAAGCCAAATGCCAGGCTGCCACCTTATAGAAAAATTACATACTAGTCTCTCTTCTTTGAATACTTCTCTCCGTTTTTTTTCCTTTTGGTCTTTTCTCAAATGTTCCTTTTTCAGGGAAGATACTACTATCCACTCTTTCATTCTCACAGGATAAACTATTTTATTACTTTGCAGATTATTTTTTCCAAAGTCAAATAACATTCCCAGGCATTCATAATGCTAACACTTTCTTTCATGGAAAATTTAGTAACTTACATAAGTAAAAAAACTGTTTTACTTCTCTTTGATGAAGTTGGCCTATATTATCTTTCAATATCTGTAAACAGATTAACCAATTATAAATTTGGCCATTAGTGCTCCTGATTTTACAATAACATATTCCTGTTCCTGTTTATGGACAGGTAAGAGCATATCAGAATGCACTCCCCCCCGCTTATTATAGTGATAGTGTGCTTTCCTATTGTTTCCTATTCTCATCTCTGTCGACCACTGCTCTTTTCTCTTTCCTGAGACATTCACTTGGAAGCAAGTGTTCAAAAGAAGGAGCTGTAGGAAACCTCATTAATTCAAAGTAGTGCATTATTTTCAAAGAGGAAACACTCCTGTGGTATTTATATCATAAATACATCATCAATTCCTGCTGCTCCAGAGAATCCTTTTGGGTATTCTCAATGATAGTTATGCATGAGAAATTTAAGAAGTCACATAATTTTCTCAAGGCTACATAGATGTCAATGGATGAACCAAAATTATATTAAAGAAATATGACAAAAATTTTAACTTCTAAATCATTGTTCAATATTTACTTTTGAAATTTTGTTATGCACCCAAAATGATTATCATAATAGAGTATATTAATATTAGTAATAATAATATAAAAATTACAACTGACATTTTCAAAATATACTGCTCACAAGGCATTTTTAAATAACAAGCATAATAATAGCAACCATCATGATGTTAGAAAACAATTATGGGCTCAGAGTGACAAAGTCATGAAGATTATGGAGGTAAATTCTCATTCTATTAAGAGAAATAAATTACTGCAATTATAAAGAAAAAGTAAAAACAAAACTTCAAGTGTTTGTAGGGTTTATTAAAAAATAAATTTTCTGTATAGGTTTATATAGAAAATTAAATAAATTTTCTATGTAGGTTTATATAGAAAATTAAATAAAATTTAATATGTAGGTTTACATAGAAAATTCCATTAATAACAGTTTTAGAAGTTAAAGAAGAGAGATATTTGACTAAATAAAAAAGAATGATTACACATATTTACAAATGGTTACAAAAAGTCACTTAGTTAAGTAAATGAGAGTTATTGTCATTATGAAAGATATGCTTTCTCAGGTTATTTTGTGACTTGATAGTGGCTATTACTTGAAAACTCTCTTTATCTCATCTCTAACAGAAACAAAAGTTAAATGGAAACAGAGAATGACACACTGATACCAGAATTTCTCATTGTGGGCCTCTCAGATAATCCTGAACTGCAGCCCATTCTCTTTGGACTGTTCCTGTTCATGTATCTGGTCACAGTGCTTGGGAACCTGCTCATCATCCTGGCTGTCAGCTCTAGCTCCCACCTCCACAACCCCATGTACTTCTTCCTCTCCAACCTGTCTTTTATTGACATCTGTTTCATCTCAACTACAATACCAAAGATGCTGGTGAACATGCATTCACGGATAAAAGGCATCTCCTACAGAGAATGCCTTACACAGGTATATTTTTTAAATACTTTAGTTGGAATGGATAATTTTTTACTTACTTTAATGGCCTATGATCGCTTTGTAGCTATCTGTCATCCCCTCAACTACAGTGTTATCATGAGTCCTTGGGTATGTACCCTTCTGCTCCTGATGCTTTGGATCATCATGTTCTGGGTCTCCCTGATTCATATTCTATTGATGAATGAATTGAACTTCTCCAGAGGAACTGAAATCCCACATTTCTTCTGTGAACTGGCACAAGTTCTCAAGGTAGCCAACTCTGATACTCACGTCAATAATGTCTTTATGTATGTGCTGACTTCCCTACTAGGTGTGATTCCTATGATAGGAATCTTTATGTCTTATTCACAGATTATCTCATCCTTATTAAGAATGTCCTCTACTGTGAGTAAGTACAAAGCCTTTTCCACCTGCGGGTCTCACCTCTGTGTGGTCTCCTTGTTCTATGGGTCAGGACTTGGAGTTTACTTCAGCTCCTCTGTTTCTCATTCTTCTCAGAGAAGAATGATTGCCTCATTGATGTATACTGTGATCAGTCCCATGCTGAACCCATTCATATATTGCCTGAGAAACAAGGATGTGAAGGATGCTCTTGGAGAACTTGTCAACAGAGTTGCCTCTTGTCCATCTGTACTGAGAACTCTAAGACAAATTTTATGAACATACATATCCTGGGTGGTCTTTTTCTATCATACACCACATGCCTAATTTGTACTATTTAGAAATTATTTTTAACTTTTCATTTTTGTATTTTTAACAGAAATTATTTTAATTCCCTATGCATACTGTTTAAAGGTTGTATTTGTACTTTTGGAATTTTTTGATATTTAAATTGTTGTAAATTATGACTCATGAGTTCATATGAGTTCATCCTAAATCATTTTTGGACGGTTATTGTTCTTTACCTTAATTTGGTAGTATTCTTGTTTTCCCTAAAGGAAATATGAAAATTCTCACATCAATGCTGTTATCATATGAGTTCTGTTACTATCATTCATCATGTGTGGTTTCATCCTGAAAACATTGTTGTATTGTTTTTTCATTTTTAATTTTTTTTATTTTTGAGATTATAGCTTAATAATATTTTTTATTTTCTTTTCTTCCCTCCAAAATCTCCCATATACCTCCCTTTATCCTTCAAATTCTTTATTAACTAATTATTACTGCAGGTATATACATATATGTATATACATATGTATTCCTTATTATAATGATTTCAGCCTAAATAATGTTACTTGTATGTTACATGTATCTATGTATGTATTCAGGGATAATTATTTTTTACACTAGTGTTCTCTTTCCTGGGGAAACCACCTCTTCTCTGGCCAGATTTTATTAGTTGTCTATAGTGACAGAAAACTTTGTGTAGTTGAGCATATTTATGGTGTCATATTTGTTCAGCTCATATTTGGGCAGTCATGCTTGTGAGACTCTATGGGTATACCTTCTGCTATTTCAAGAAGACACATTCTCATTGTTCCTGATACTTTGACTCTCATAATCTTTCCTTTCCTTCTTCCACAATTTTTATAGATATATCCATTGGGACTGGACTCCACATCTGCAATGTTATTAATTGTGGCTTTCTGTAGAAGTGTCTGTTGGTTGCAAAGAGAAGTTTCCTTGATTAGGAGTGAAGACTTCACTTATTTGTCAGTATAAAGACAAATGTCTAGAGATTGCTGTTAGAGATTTTGCTGGTTTAGTAAATTAGTAGTTGTAGATTCTTCTCCAATATCATGGTAGTGAAATGTATTATTCAAGCAACCAACATAGCTGGCAAGCAACCTACCCAGTTATGACTTCTATTAACCACATTGATGACCAGCATGTCATGATGACCTTAAGAGTATAAAAGTTGTGTGTGCTTCTTTGTAATAGAGTTCATTCTTTGGACCTAAGACCTAGCCAACAAGAGGGAAACTATGCCTCTGGAAATCTGTCTAACTCCGCAGAGCTAGTGTGATCAGAGAATAATTTGAAATTGTGACACACTGTAATTTAAGCTGTACAATGAATCTTATATTAACTGTGCTCCATTATGCAATGATGATTGGGGTTTAAAGAGGAAATCTCCATAAAGCTGTTTTGTAAGAAGTTTCATTCCTGTAATTCTCTTTTAAAAAATGTTGTATAGTTTGTTATTGTCCTCCTTAGAAATTTGCACCATCACAGAAGACTGATTGTGTCACTACAGTACTCTACTCCCTACACTGTTATCCAATGGCCAACTCACTTTTTGCTAGAAGTTTTACCAATTATACAGGTTGTACTTTTCATTGTCATGAAGCTATTCCTTATGTAATCTTAATATTTGGTGATTATATGTCTTTGCAAGTGTTTTCTGTTTTTAAAGGGTTGTTTATTGCTAAGTATACATGTACTATGGAAGAGTTATTACTGTTAAACTGAAACCTGTTCCTTTTTAACTAATACCCTTCCCATATACCATGAGAGTCACTTTACTCTGCATGAGGTCTACTACTTAAGATCCACATATAAAATAGTGGATATCATATTGATTATGTTCTCTGTTTCTCATTTTATAAGACCTGGTGACTCAGTGGTTCTTCCATGTTGTATCAAATGTATTATTTAATTCATGTACCTGTATATTGTTGCCTTAACTATGCCACATTTATCTACGCATCTTATAATAAACATATAAATACACACACAGTTAAAATACTTCTGTCAAGATAATGAGATTATACATAAATATTGATGTATTCATTTAATATTCATTAGATAGTCACATTTAAATGAGACTACCAAATCTTACAGTTTTTCTCATTTTTTGAGAAAAACATATATGCTGTTTTATATAATTATTTTACCAATTTGTGTTGTCAACAACATTCAAATATTGCTATATTTGTTCAACATTTTTCCCTAAATGAACAATCTGTGCCTGACCAACCATCTTCTAATTGACTAACATAGAATTATGCATATGTCCTCTATGGTAAGAGAAGTTTCTATTTGGAAGTGTTCAGATGAAACTTCAGAAACACATAACTATCAGAAACAAGGTGTAGGCTGTCTCCTCCCTCTGCAAATTGTTCATTCGTGAGTAGAACATGAGGAAGATGTTACTTTTATTCACTCTCAGTTTGTGAGTGTTTTTACTGTCTACACTTTTGGCACATATTCATGTACATAGAAATTTATCACTTCTATCACTTATCTTCCCACTCATCTCCCTCACCAACAACCACTCAGTAGTTGCCTGAACCAACATCATAGACTATTCTCATGTTTGTGCTTTTATTACTTTTACACTTAAGTCTGTAATTTATTCTTTCCATATTGTTCTTCATGGTGTGGGGAAATCTAATCTGATTCTTCTGCATGTGGATTTCCTAGTTTCCTATCACGTTTAGTAGTTAGGTTTTTCTTTCCCTATATGTCCCTGGTATCTATGTCAAAAACTATCAAATAGTCAAATTAATTTATGAGTATACTTCTGGATATATAACCAGTGACACTCTTCCACATTAAATAATTATTAATGTGTATACTTACATAAATGAATTTTGACAATTCTATGCATGTATATCTAATTTACATATTTAGTAATTTATAATTACATATATAATGAGCTTGTTATGCCCCTTTTCCTTTCAACTTTTTCTTATTTGTCTTTTTAGTTCATTCCCTGAGCAGTCTTCCCCTTCACTCATAACCCTGCTTTGAAATTATCTAATTTTGCAATTTTCTCTCAAGAGCACAGATGCTATTCTTTTCCATGTGTCTGCCTTATTTTAATGCATATTTAAAATCATTATCTCCATTATATTTAATTTCTAGCTTTCCATTCCATTTTATGTCTAATTATATTCCACTGTGCAAATAAATGGCATAATTCTCCTGCTAACATGCTAATGGTAATCTAGGGTGATTTTATATCTTGTCTGTTTTGAAGTGTTAGAATAAACATAGTTTTATGTATCTCTTTGTATGTTGACTTCATCTCCTTCAGATACATAGCCAGAAATTCTATATATGGTTCCTAGAGAAGTTTTACCTTGAGTTTTTCTCTCTCTGTTTGTGTGTGTGTATGTGTGTGTGAGAGAGAGAGTTTCCTATTATTTTCTTTACTGACAATATTTATTTAGATTCTTTCTTCATAGTATAAGATTCATTGTCCTGGATATTCGTTTCATTATTTTGTTTATTGAAAATTTATTTTCCAAGTCTATATGATACATTCTTATTTCCTCAGTGTGTGTGGCAAGAGGTCAATCTCTGTTTCTTTCCCTCTCTTTCTGTGCTGTGTGTGTTCATATGCTTGCAGTGGTCAGTGTTGAGTGTTTTCCTCTCTATATAGCTCAGTTTCTGAGACAAGAGTCTTGCTGACTAGCCAGTCTATCTAAAATAACTAATTCCAGGTTCTGTAAGAGACCATGTCCTTCCAATATTTTTAAATTTATATGTTCTTTATAGTAGAAATTCTAAAAAACATGAAGCCTCAAAATAGTTTTAAAATTGATATTTATTAATTGTTCAGAATATTTAATGATTATATATATATACAATGTACTTTGATCAGATTAACCTCACTCTCACTTCCTTACTATCTCCTCTTGCTTGTACCCCTCATTCTAGTATCCTTTCAACTTTTGTTTGTAATTTTGGCCCATTACATGTGAATTATGCAATCTGAATTACAAACAAATTACCTACAAGCAATTCCTGAAGCTTCCAGTGTCAGAGCCCAACCTGATCCAAACACAAAAGGGAAATGAAATTTGTAATGAGTCACACATATGTGTAATTTTCTACTTTACAAAAAAATGTAGTTTAAGTCCCTGATCTAAACAGTAAGGTTGTATGAGAGGGGCAGATACTTCAGTTCAGAGCTTGTCTTACCTTCTCTAATCAGAAGCATCTAAGGAGGGTCATAACCAGTATAAATATTTTAGTAGTAGTTAAAACCTCTGAATTTCTATAAAATGAGTATTCATTCATTTCTTCTCTTCACTGTCTGAGCAAGGAACCTCCATCTATACAGAAAAGCCAGTACATCAATAAAACTCTGACTCAGGTAAAAGTTCCTGAGATAATATATGGAGTTAGAAGCAGGATTTATGTGTCTAGAAGTAAAATGAACTTCCATTTAAAATCAATTGTTAAAATTGTGGGAGAAGGAGAATGAGAAAATTAGTTTGTTGATCTGTTCAGAGACTTTCAGGTCAGGTTATAGAATCACCAAAGGCAGACATTGCTTTGTTACAGTTGATATATCAATAAGTTATAAAAGTTATAATGTTTATAGCTTTCTTGAGTACATATACCAGCACACACACACACACACACACATACACACACACACACGAGTCAGAGAACGTCATGTATTCAAGAACCATGAGTCCATAAGTGACCTGGAGTATACAATGGCCCTACAAGTTAATGTGCTTAACTCTCTAGTCACAATAATCAGACAAACTGAATGAAATAAAGGAATATCTACTAATGCATTGCCTGAAAGAAAAGGGTCTCACTAGCGCAGACACATACAGGATAAAATCAGATGGATGGAAATGAGATATTCCAATTAAATTTAACAAAAATCGCATAACATATCTGACAAATAAAATGTTATACCAAGAAGCCAGAAGGGATTAAAGGAACTGCATATTAATAAGACACCAAAGCATCAATAAGATACATTTTCTTACTTTAAACACATGGTGATTTAATTTTCCCCAGTTACGTAAAACATCAGCTTAAAGGCATAAACAGACAGATAAGCAGCAGCACAAACATATTAGTTCAATTTCATATCCAACAATGACCAACGAATAGGTCATCCAGGTCAAATTATATAGATTTACCTTGAGAGTTAAGTTACTTCATAGGTCTTGATAGTTACTTCATAGGGGGGCTTGATAGTCATAAACAAAATAGTCCATCAAAAATTGGATATACAGTCCTCAGAGCAGCCATGAAACTTCCTCTAGAATACATCATATTTTATGATATAAAACTAGTATTAACTTGTAAAAATAAATGATTTCTGAAATGTTATCAAATCATAATTGAAAAACCCTGGCAATAAATATAAAAGCAGATAAAAACCCAAAAAATATCAATGTCAAATAATACACATTTGTATATTAAAGTGTAACCTGAAGAAATTTGGGGTGATTTTTTTAACAAGTATAAGAATTAGGAGAAAATGAAAGTATAAATAGCCAAAATTCATATAAAAATGTGGAAACATGTCTAAAACACAGGTTCATAAATGAGTGACTACACAACAAATCAGAAAGACTTCAAATGAATAACCTAATATATACTTCATTGTCTTTGTAAAATCAGAATAAAAAAATAAATTAAAATCTAATATTTAAATGAAATAGTTAAACTGGTTCAAAGGCTAAATGTAACTCATACTCTTTCAGAGAATTAAATTTAAATCCCCAGCACACCCAGTGTAGTTTCATATAACTTCAGCTCTGGGTGAGTCAATACCTTGTTTTGGCTCCTGTAGGTACTTGCACACATGTGGGCACACGCACGCGCACACACACACACAAACACACACACACATAAAGGTGAAAAATAAAAAAATTTAAAATATAAACTAACAAAAAGAAAGAATTTTAAGATTTAATAAATTAAATTTGAAGGGAAAGTAGAAGATTGGAATAGATACCACCAAACCCACATGATCACACCATGTTTTGAAAAAAGAAATGATCTCAGTAAATTAGAAAATCTGAAAGAAGTAGATATATTTCTAAACACATAGAAACAAAACTATCTAGAAATTCCAAGCATATCACTAACCAGCCATCAAATGATGATATTATAATAAAAGTCATCTCTTTCAAAATTAAAATATAAAAATTTCAAAGGACGGCAAAGGATCATTGCAGTATTGCACAAGATATTTAATGAAAAAAGTTTTATCAAATATGCATATAACCTATAGCAATTTTTTAAACCAGGAATGTGAAAAGGAAAATTTGACAGGATGGAGTGTTGAGAGTATTAAAGAAGGGTATGGCAGGGCACAAGTGTTCTTACCAGGGAAATGAGAAAGTGAGTCTCTTTAGGGAGGGGGAAGCTAATCAAAGAATGTAGGAAGAGAGTAAAATAAAAATAAGGATTCTAAAAAAGCTATATAGAATAATAATATTATTTACCTAAAACCAAACCTGTAATTATATATATATATATATATAACTCCTTGTAAAATATATACATACAGTTTTTATGAACTTTTATCATCTTGGATGCTAGTACTTCCTCCAAGAGCTAAAACCTCCTAACAAAACCCTCACTACCAGAAAGGGAAAGCCTCCTTTTGAGTTATTGGCCAGAGATGGCCAAGAGATTTCCAAAGCATATAGCCTATTGCTGCTGCCCTTGTTTACTCCCAACAAGCAGACAGTTAATCTGTCTTGCTGAAGACACAATGAACTTTAGAAACAAGACCCAGAAAACTTGAGCAAAATGACCTGATTGCTCAATGAAGATTAACTTTCAAGGTACCAGAATGCACATGAAATCTTCCAAAGGATAGAGACAACAAACAGTTTTTCCCAGACATAACACCTATGAATCGCATCAATGATCAATATGGCATCATAACCTTAAGGTTACAGTAGTTGCACACAACAGCTCACTCTGGATTGAAAACTTACTCAAGTAGAGGGACTCACTGTCTGATACTGAATCTTAGCCAACTATTTAGCCAAGTGAATTCATGGGTTTTAGAGGAAAAACTATGACCACCTATTTGCTAAACCAGCATAGCATCTTACAATCTAAACATTTGACCTAATGCCTGAAGATAAGTGTGATTGTTACCCCTCATCAAGAAAACATCTATTTCCTACAGAAACTAACTATGCAGAAAGCTACAACCAAAAGGTGAAATCGTGGAGCCTAGTAGCAGTGGATGCATCTACAAAACATTCCCACACCTAAGGTTCAGGGAACATTGTGGAACACGTGGTGGGCAGATTATAAGAGACAGGATAAAGGAGTTTATTGTGAGATCAAATCTCCCAGTAATTTCAGAAGCTATCTTCAAAAATTCTCATGAGTATGGCTAACAAATGTGAGCTAAATATAGATAACAGAAATAGACATGCCAATTGGTGGGGTAAAAGCCCATGTGCCTCCACCCTACCCAAGATTACACACAAATAAGGAAAGCTGGGAGTGACAGTGTTGGTCCTCCAATGGCCATCCAGAAAGCATTGAGCATGGACTCCCTGTCCTGCTATGGGTCTTAAACTAGACAAGTCATTAGTTGGCTACTTTCACAAGCTCTGAATCACCATTGTCCAACACCTCTTGCAGGCAGGACAAATTATGGGTCATAGGTTTTGTGGCTGAGTTGGTTTCCCAGTCCTCTCACTGGAACACTAGCCTGGTTACAGAGAATGACTGGTTCTGGCTTCATATCATTCATTACTAGAAGTCCTCCCTTATAACTACCAGGAATTTTCCACTGCACTAGGTTTCCACATTGCCCCCTAAATGCCCACCATCTCTCCCCATACTCTATCCCTCTGTCCCTCCCACCTGCCACCTTATCCCTCCTGCTCCAAAGAACATTGGAAGAGTGTTCTGATTGATCTGCATCCTCTGCATTTGTCTCTTGTGTTTTGAGCTTGGCTATTCTGACAGCTGTAAGATGGAATTTCTAAATAGCTTTGTTTCACATTTTCCTGATGGCTAAGGCTGTTGAACATTTCATTCAGTGCTTTCAGTCATTTGAAATTCCTCTAGTGAGAATTCTCTGTTTAGACCCGTAGCCCATTTTTATTTGTACTGTGCAGTTTGTTGATGTCTAGTTTCTTGAACTCTTTTTATATTTTGGAATCAAAAACCTGGATATAAATTATACCTGTGGACAACTGATTTCTGACAAAGAAGCCAGAAATGCACAATGGAGAAAAGAAAGTACCTTCAAGAAACGACACTGGTCTAACTGGATGTATGCATGTAGGATGAAAAGAGATCCATATTTATCACCCTGCACAAAACTCAAGTCCAAGTGGACCAAACATCTCAACATAAACCAGGCACAGTGGACTTGATAGAAGAGAACTTAGGGAATAGCACAGGAGACAATTTACTAAAGAGAATACTGACAGTGAATTCACCAAGATTGACAGTTAATAAATGGGAATCCTGAAAATCTACTGTAAGGCAAACGATGCCATCAATAGGAAAAATTGACAGTCTACAGAATGGTGAAAGATTTTTACATCTCCACATCAAATAGTGTTATTATTCAAAATTTTTATTTGCTTTTTAATACATGCATTATATGAAATAAAACACAAAATGTCAAGAACAAAGTGATGCAATCACAATCAGTTCAATTTAATTTGTCCCTCTAGATCCTACAAGTGTACACAAACTTAGGTAATTGGAATTGTACAGTATGTAATATGCTTTCCCCTACACTGTCAGACCAATGTAATCTTCTCTTCCTTAGCAACAAAAATTTCATAGAAGACAAAAATGTCAACAGGTATCTAGATAGAAATACTGGTGAAGTTACAATTAAAATTCTGCATTTCCTCAATGCTCAAGTCACAAGGAAGCACAAAGCCACAGAGCACACTAAGAACAGCATTCCAATACTCATCATCAGATCTGTATACTAAACTATGAAGAAGAAAGTAATTTTCGTTTAATAAACATATTCTTATAGAGAAGGAACTTAAACCTGTAGTAGGGGCTCTCAAACTACCAAACGCAGCATTGTAGTGGAGATCCCACTCAAGCATCCTTCTGTCTGCTTCACAATCAATCCAGAGAATTGAATCATCTTACACTGTTCAAATATAGCTTAGTATATTAATGAGCAACTATTCCTGTAAATTCTAACATATTTGCTATCTATACCCTTAATTATATGCCATCTGTTAGTACATTTATGTAGTGATAGGGGAGAGCACAGGCCTGCTTGATTAGGCGAGCAGGCCTGCTTTTCGTCCTGCCCGGCTCCCGCCAAGCTAGCTTTACACCCGAAATAAGAACACACAAATTGTATTCATTTAAGCACTGCCTGGTCCATTATATCTAGCCTCTTCTTTGCTAACTCTCACATCTTGCTTAAGCCATATCTAGTAATCTGTGTATCACCACGG
>LOJH01052358.1:0-12363 GCA_001685095.1 Ellobius talpinus
ATTTACACAATGGAGTACTACAGAGCAGAAAAAAATAATGACAACTTGAAATTTGCAGGCAAATAGAGCTAGGAAATATCATATTGAGTGAGGTAACCCACACCCAGAAAGACAATTACCATATGTACTCACTCATAAGTGGTTTTTAAACATAAAGCAAAGAAAATCAAAGATCAGCCTACAAATCACAATTTCAGAGAACCTAGACAACAATGAGGACCCTAATACATACATGGATCTAATCTACATGGGAAGTAGTAAAAAACAAGATCTCATGATTAAATTGGGAGCATGGGGACCATGGGAGAGTGTTGAAGGGGAGGAGAGAGGCAGGGAGGGGAGCCGAGAAAAATGTATATTTCAATAATTTTTTTAAAAAAGAGAATTGAACTTAGCAGCAAGTGCCTAGTTATGCTGAGCCATCTCACCAGCCCAAGAGCATTTTAATCTTTTTTTCCTTTTTTGTAATTTTTATTAGTTCTCTGAGAGTTTCATAGACTATGTTTTGATCATATCTGCTCCCCCAACTCACACCATTTACCTACCCGCCCAACTTCATGTTTTATTTTGTTTGTTGGTTGGTTGGTTTGTATTCGAAGGGGCATTTATCCTTCAATACCAATGTGTGCTGATCAAATATTCTCGGCTATGTGGCTTTCCTCTGGACACTGTGATTTGACCTATTCCTCTTTTCCCTTAATCATCAACATGTCTTCTTTCGTAGCATACAAATCTTGTGTGTATGTGTGTGGTGTATGATGTGTATGTGTCTGTGCATGTGTGCTCATCCTTTCATATGAATTCAGGTGCATGCATGCCATGACACATATGTAGAAAGCAGGTAATAACTTCAAGCCATAACACTTCAAGGCCGACCCCCAGTGACCATTTCCACCAGCAAGGTTCCACCTCCTAACAGTTCCACCGTCGTCCCAAACAGAACAACCCAAAGGAAACCAAGACTCCAAACAGATGACACTCTGGCAAAATTTCACATTCATACTATAACAGACCTTAGCTTTCTACCCACTCAGGATCAGTTGCCCAGGGTATAAGTGTGAGTTCACAGTAGGAGAAGTTTGGAGAAGCCCAAATCTTACTGAGTTCCAATACCTATTCCGGACAAAGAAGAACAGACCAAGAAAACATGAGGGAGATGGTGTGAAATACTGGGGACACACCTTCACAGAAACTAGAAGACCGGAAGAAAGTGTCTCTTACAAGAGTTACAGGTCTTAAATGAACTGTCTGGGGTCTTCACACTACCATTCCTTGCTCTCTCTCCACCTTCGTTCCTCACCAACTAAAAGACCCATGTTCCAGATTTTACTCCTAATATTCCAATCAAACCTACTTTGTATTCTTAAGAGGAAGTGCATTGAACTTGTGTGTAGTTTCCTCTTCCTGTAGTGTTGCTTAGAAGTGGTAGCCCATGTATGACTCAGTTTCCATCTGACTTAAAGAAGTCATTTGAGTTCAAGATTGGCTGCTCTGCTTGCTCCAAATATCCTTGAGGGCTGTGAGAAAGTTCTAATTAAGCCTCTGGGATAGAGAATTTTAGCCCATAAGAAAAAACACACTATCTATTAAGATTTGAGGTAGTGTATGCCAGCCGGAGGCACTACTCCTTAGTGATTGGTAGCTGCTTGCTACTAGTTGAATTCTTCTATTGAGATAATGCACCTGCTTGAGCTTCCTCCCAAGGACAGTGCAGGGAGGTTGGCTCGTTGACTGTGTTGCCCTTTGTTCTGCCTTTTGCCTGTAATTAGTATATATGCTGGCTGAGATATAAACTTGGGGCTGTTGGGTATTTGCTTTCAGTCCTCCCGGTCTATCCTACGTTTCTGTCTTCATTTCTCTTAATTTGCTATTTCCTCACGTCCCCTCCCAGGCACCCCTTGCTGATTCCTGCCGGAGTGGGCTCCGACACAGAGAAATCCCACTCACTCCTGTAATCTCCACTGCCACTCATGAACTATGGAGGCAATTACTTGGCTAGTTACCTGCCAGTAGGCATTTCACCTCCATGAGTCCCTTGTACATCTGGAATGCAAAATTTCTAGGCAGATTTGCCATGTTTCCCACAAAGCCAGCATTTTCACCCACAGACTCTAACCTAATGTCTGGTTCCTCTTTTCCACACTCTGCCCTCACTACCACATTCCTAAATCTGACAAAATTTACATTCTAGGTATCTTTCAACTCAGTCTATACTTCATCTTCACCACTCCTATCATGGTATACACCGTCCTCAACTCCTCAAGTGTAGCTCTTTGCAATAGTCCTTCATCTCCTACATTCAATTCAACATACAGTAGACCTGTTTCGTTCTGTGTTGTTGCAGAAGTTTTGTCGGGGATGGGGCTCAGAGAGCTACTGCTTTGCCCAACATCAATTTTCTCTTTTGTTAGCAGCACTGGGGTTTTTCTGAATGAATATACCACCAGTGTGTACTTTCATTTCAAAAGGTTCTTTTTAATTGGCATTCTATGTACAATATATATGGCAGATCCCCATTGACTAGAACATTTGATTAATCAAAACTGTTTATTGCTTACTAATGGCGTGAAGAGAGAAATTGAAGGATATATTGAGGATCAGGGGCTCAGAGACCAGTAACAAATATCATTACAAAATAAAATCTCTTCCAACTAGAGGATCAATGATTCTTTGGTTTTTGTCTTCCTGGTGAGTAGTAATGTTCTAATATCCTCAGGGTTCAATTGTGCAGCTTCTGTAGGTTTTGTTTTAAGTGAGCATGGTTCCTTTCAGCAGTATTGCTTCTGTGGCAATATCTAAGTCAGCAAATGCTCCATAATCTTATACCATACAAATTTGTGCTTTCATCTTTGTAACTGTCCCAAAAGACATTCTTTATCAAAGTCAGAGTTGCCTTAGATGTGTTCAAACCCACCTAAACACAAAGTATTCACTCCAGTCTGTCACATGCTGTCCCTGCCACCTTATATACTGGTGTGAAGCCCTTTGGTTTGAAAGCTTTGCCCGTGTTTAAGAAAGTAAAACACTTTCAGGTTCAGGGTAAATGATTTCAAAGGGATGTTACAAAGAATCTTAATAACAACAGTTTCTCTTCCTCTGCTCTGCTCGAATCTGATTTGAACTCTTTAAATTTGATACAAAGCTTTAGATTCTCAGACCACAGAGACCTGAAAAGAACTTTGGAGTCTACCACGATCCCACCTACTCATTTTGTAGACCAGGGGAGAAGCTGAAGAATGAAAAACATTTGTTAAAAGTCTTCTTGAGGTTGATATAATTGAGATTTCTTCCCCCAATGGCCTGGGATGTCGAACAGGAAGGAATTCATTACCCCTTATGCAGCTGCATCTGTCTTGTTGACCCTCAGATCCTGATTTCAATTCCATGTCACTCCCCGTGTTCTATAAAAGGTCAACCATTGTTCTGTCCACGTTCCTCAAACTTGAGGTACTCTCTTCCTGACTTTTCCATGGGGAGTCATGGTGATGGGGAAGGTATGATCTAAACTGAGGCTGCATGATGGGCATCGCCCTTGGAGACAGATGCTTTTCAGCTCAGAATCCAAATGAGAGACGTTTGATCTGGCTGCTCAATGTTCTCAGGGTGTGAGGATAGGTGCAGCTTAGCAGAAACAGCATGGTTTTCTCTTCACAGATGAGAAATAATGGAATGATTATGCTTTCTCTCCTCCTTTATGCAATTTCCCTATACACACATATGCACACCCACACACAGACACAGCAACAGCCACTACCTGCCATTTGTCATCTTGCTATATGGACAGAGGAACGTGCTGGGAGGAAAGTATACAGGTTCTATACTTCAAAATGCCCTGAAGCTCCAATTTGAAATGTTCATCTCCCCAGAGTTCCTGTCTTTACTTTATAACCTAAGGAATAAGGAATAAGGAACATGCATGGGATAACAATGAAATGGCAATGTCCTTTGACTTCAAGCAAACAAGAAGTTCATTTCCTGACATTTTTGTCACCAAGAAAGGAAAGAAGAATCTGTGAGAACTAGAGGATACTATTAAACCATTAAATGATTAAATGGAATACCTAA
Organism: Ellobius talpinus; assembly: GCA_001685095.1. NCBI lineage: Eukaryota > Metazoa > Chordata > Mammalia > Rodentia > Cricetidae > Ellobius > Ellobius talpinus. The sequence continues at coordinate 4,066 of LOJH01052358.1, forward strand.
AAGCAATAAAGTGAGACATCTAATACAAAAATACCCACACCACTGAACATAGTCAAGAAGGGGCTAGAGAAATAAGATTTCATTAAAAGGGGTTGAAGTAGCTAGTAAAGGGTTGAAAAAAACATAATTTCTGGCCTTCTAAAGTTCTTACTTTTTATTTATAGTAATTCTTAGGGGTGTTTAGAAAAAAATGTCTGAGATGCAAAATACAGCTGAAAAGCACATAGTTTAAGTACTGCCTCACCAGTGAAATCTCAATCGCTCTCTGTCTCCTATCATGTGTGCGTCTTACTCTTTCTCTGTCTCTCTCTGTCTGACTCTGTCCACCTCTGTCTCTGTCAGTATCTGTCTTTCTCTTTCCTCTCCCCTTTTCTCTCTCCCTCCCTTCTTCCCTCATGTTTCTTCCTCCTGATATCTCACTCTCACCTGATCTCTTTTGGTGGAGAAACCTCCTACATTTTAGTCCCAGCTTTTCAGCCCCTATAGAGTAAGTTGTAGGTGTGCAAAGAACAGCTACAGCATCAACTGAAAAAAACTGGATTATAAATGAAAATGACTAGGTTCTTTGTACCATGAATTCAAATTGGTCTTAATAATAAAAACTTGGAGTCAGATATTAGTGAGTGAAAGCTGAGAGATCAGAGAAGCAGAGCAGCTAGCTACTAGCTCTCACCTTTACAAAATCCTCAGAACCAAGGGGGCAAGATCCTGTCTCTACAACTCCTCAGACTAAATCATGTCTCTAGAAACCTCAGACTGAATCCTGAGCTCCTGTCTTCTCTTGCCTTATATTCCTCTCTCCGCCCAGCCATATCACTCCTCATCTCCCCCTCCCTATTGCTAGGATTAAAGGTGTGAGCCAACACCACTTGGCTCTGTCTCTCTTTTAGACTGATCAGTCTTGTGGAGCCCAGGGTGGCCTTGAAATCACAAAGATCCATCTGCCTCTGTAGCCCAAGTGCTGGGATTAAAGGTGTATGCCACCACTGCCTGACCTCTATGGCTAACTAATATGGCTAGCTCGGCACTCTAATTTTCAGGCAAGCTTTATGTGTTATAGTACAAACAAAATATCACCACAGTTCACGGCAAACTTTCACTGAAGCTAGTGATGTGTATTGCAAGGTGATCCCTATTCTAGAGAATAAATCCTTATTATCAAGACAGTAAGTCCTTGATGCAGTCAATATTTATCTTTCAAGGTCTAGAAGTTGAAATAAAGAATTGAGCGCTCAGCTATATTCTCTGTATACATAATCACTTAAACAGTTCAAGTCAGGCTGGTGTCTGGGTGCATAAAAATTGATCATGGAGATGTTCTTTTTGCAAAGAAGCATTCCAAAGGCAAAATGGCCTCAAACGCTTGTGGAGAGTGATTACTCTATTTCTAAGAATTGAGTGCAATTATAGCTAAAGCAAACAATTGCCATAGATCTCAGCAGCAGCCAGTGGAGAGAATGCATTTGCTTATGTGAATTGACCACCAAATGCCCTTGATCCTACATAGTGTGAATGGCAGCTAGGCTCTCTTCTGTGTCGCTCCCTATCACAAACCAATAGTTTTTCATTGTCATTGTTGTCATCATTGTAGTCATTGTTAGAGGAAAGACACCATACTGTTTGAAAGGTGTCCCTTCCAGGCGTCCTCATTCAGAGGAGAAACCAAGCAGACAAAACTGATTCAGAATGAAGTGGCAGAAATCCCAGAATCCAAGAGGAAAGGTAACATAATGCAACAGGAACAACTTAAAAAAATCAATGTAGGACCAGGACCAGAACTGCGTATTTGTAAGTACTGGTACACCAAAGCTAAGAATGCTTTACTCAACATCAGAATGGCAGGCTCATTCATGGCTTCAGTGCAGAGCACATCAATGATTCTTACGTTTTGATGTTCGTCAGCTCACAGAATCAATCCATTCCTTCATCATTGCATTAGAACAGAACTTCGGCGATGCCCACCCCAGATGGTTTTGAGTTGCCCTTTAGTCTACCTACATCATGTCTGTTAGAGTAGGGAGCTAAGTAGATGTGAGCAGGAGGGAAGAAGTATCTGTGTGCCAGAGGGGAGAAGAATGCACCCAGTCCTCACCCAAACTCTACCTGGGTCTGCCTCTTCTGTAGTTAGATCTAACAGGCTAGGCAAGGATTTAGGCAGGAGGTAACACAGGAAAACCCAGTTATATTTGATAGCTGTGCTGCCAGATGGCTAAAAAGGCCCTTTGTGGTTAGGTTTCTGGAAGCCACAGTTAGACTCCCTCGATTGTATCAGAAACCAAGGCAATGGCAGCAGGGCACTTTCCCTGTTACTGCCTGTGCATGAATGAGCATCCTAATGGAGGGGAGAGACAGAGACAGACAGACAGAAAGAACTGAAAACTTCAGGGACTTTTCTGCCCGAATTATGTTCAGTGAGGAGGAAAGCGGTCTTGCTCGTTAAACCACTATTGTCTTTGCATTAGCAGAGCTGTTTTTGCACCTCTCCAGCCCAGTTTCGCTTAAGACCCCATGAGAAGAAGTAACAAACTCGGCACGCTGGCACATGAGCAAAAGTGTGGTACAAAACACGCAGGACTGCAAGGTGAGAAACCTAGTGATGATGTCATAAGATGGCAGGGACCATAAGAAATTCCTTAAATCCACAGTACAGAGCTTGGTATGGAGGCAATGCCTATAACCATGATAACAAGAGGCAAAAACCAAAGGATGCAGCATAATCCAATAACGCAGCACGGGCCTGGGGCTGACCCACTCCTACCTGCCCGGGGCTGACCCACTCCTGGTCTCTGGAGTTTTACCTCCCTTTCCTAAGTAAATCCTTGTTTCAACTGTCTGTTGACTGAATTCTTCCCTCTGAGAAGACAAGAATGTAAGAGAACTCCATCGCAGTTTTAACATCATCTCTCTTCAGCACACCTCCTTCTAGAGAAACGGGACCTGTCTGTTGTTTGTCCTTACAGCCTCTTTTTACTGAAGGTTATTAATAAAAGGATTTGGAAATAGAAAAGTCCAGGATAAGCTTTTTAATTGAAAAGAGATTTATGACATGTTATGATTCCAACACAAACAGCACAGTGGATTTGAGGACACAGGGAGGGCTGAGGACTTGGGAGTCAAGGACTCCTCTCGAAGGCACTGAGGGAGAAAGATTTGGAAGAAATGCCTCAGAAGCCGCTGAACTGTGTTTGAAACGAGCACGGCTCATATTGCTTCTGTGACCCTGCCTGAGTTAGTGAAGCATCCTCTCTTGTTATCCAGGTCGGGGAGAATGCAAAGGAAGAGATCAGCTACAAATAAGCAAGGGACTCGTGAGTGATCAATGAAATTGAAGATGGACTAAATCTCTTAAATCAGCTGTCTCTCCTGGTTTTATGGAGTGCTTCTTGTAGTAAAGGACTTTATATAAGCAACACGCCCTAGGGAGTTGATTATATATGTACTGTGTTGTGTTCCACACAAGTGTCTTAATTCAGTATCCGTGTAGCCTCTTAAGCTACCATTAATGCTGGTGATGCCTGTGGCCTTTTTCAGTGGCCTAGATTGCCAGGGTCTGTAATTGTACTGCCAACTGGGGTGAAGCTCTGGTTGGCAAGACAAATGCACAAGAGTCCTAGGTGTGGTATGTTCAACTACAGGCACGATACACCCAAAAGTTTCCATAGATTGTACACTAGTAGAACAACTTAGAGGGTTCACATGGTTGGTTCATCACTGTCTGCCCAGAAGTGGGATGGGATGCCTGACAGTGTCTGAGGGCGACACCAACAGGAGGAGAAAGCTTTTAGTCTCTTAGCTGTCTTCCCTGCCACTGCGATAAAACACTCTGACTGGAGCTCAAGGAAGGCTTTAATGCAGGCCACAGTTCAAGGTACCCCCATCCCGGTGGAGAAGTCAAGGCGCCAGGAGCTTGAAGTACCTGCTCCTATTACCTCTACCTTCAGAAGATAGCAAAGAATGCATGCTGGCTCTCTGCTTCCTTTCTCCACTCATACAGTTCTGAATCCCAACCAAGGGATGCTAACACCCACGGTGGGTGGGAACCAACTCAATTAAGACAGGTAAGATAATATACCATACGCATCCCCAAAAGACTATGTTTCAGTTGATTCTAGATTGTGCAGGTTCACAACTAACACTATCACCATTGCCCACCCAGCTGCTTCCTGGGGCTGAGAATGAACAGGACCAAGTGTCTCCATTTGCCAATCTCCTGACATCAAACAACTTAACTGCTTCTTATGGGAGGATGGGCAGGGCTCAGTCTCTGCTCATTGCCTTGCAGGTTGGGAGGCGGACCAGCAAGCCGCTTATCTATGCCTCTGGGCACCAAACCACTCAGGTCTACTTACCTGGCTACTTTCGGGGTTTCAGGTAAATGTATAGGTGCACTTAACTGCTTCTAGAACATGAGCAGAATAGACAGAACTACATTCTACCTTCTGAGCAAAGGTCATGCTATCTTCTTAGCCAAGGAGTAGGGGAGTTGAACCACCTGGATCTTTCTAGGACTATGGGGGTGGAAGGGCTGGGCTGACTCCTGGTTGACCCCTGGGACTGTGTCAGCCAATATGCTAAGTTCATTGAGCTGATTCTCCTGAGGTCACATATGGGTGGTGTGCCTAAATGGCTCCACGCAATGACAGCCTAGGTAGAGTAGAGCAAAACGTGGGATGATGGCTTAGTTAGGGTTTCTGTTCCTGCAACAAAACACCCGTGACCGAAAAGCAAGTTGGAGATGAAAGGGCTTGCCCGGCTTTTACTTCCACATTGCTGTTCATCACCAAAGGAAGTTAGGACAGGAACTCAGGGCAGGATCCAGGAGGCAGGAGCTGATACAGAGGCATGGAGGGGTGCTGCTGACTGGCTTTCTTCCCATGGCTTGCTCAGCCTCTTTATTATAGAACATCCCAGTCCAGGGATGGCAACACCCACTCTGGACTGGGCCCTCCCCCACTGATCGCTAATTGAGAAAATGACTTACATCTGGATCTCATGAAGGTCATTTCCTCAACTGAGGCTCCTTCTTCTCTGATGACTCTAGCTTGTGTCAAGTTGACATACAAAACCAGCCAATACAGATTAGTTCTCTCCCCAGGGCAATTGCAAGTGTGGTAACCTGGCAACTCCCAAAATTGGGATTCGGGCCTGTGCAGACCTTGGCGTTCTCAGGTAGTCAATGCCTAAGGAGTCCATAGTGTGAGTATACCAGTAGCCTGATGTTTATCCTTTCCCTGCTGAATAACACCACATTTGGTCAGAGATGATCTGCAGGGATGGAGCAGTAGGTGCTGTGTGCTTAGCTACCATGTATCTCCCTACTCTATAACATCTCAGTGACTTCCCCTTGCACTCTGACACTTTGTTTCCAACCACTCCCCTGAAATAGCTCTCTCTTTTTTTTCAATGTTTCTGTACTTTATGTGGTGGGAAGGACATTTGTCATCCTTCTTTCTCATACCCTCCTTCCTTTCCTCACAGGTTTGCCAAGTGTTCATGGTTGGTAGCATTTCTTCCAGCACATTAAAAATATCAACCTGCTCTCTCCTGTGCTATAATAATATCACATTGAGAGTTGAAATGGGATTCCCTGTATAGGATAATCCTCTTTTTTTCTTGATGCTTTCTAAACTTCCAGGTTTTATTTTTTGGTAATTTGATTAAAATGTTTGTCAGTGACAATTTCTTTGAGTTGAACAAGTTTGGGACCAGTTTGGACCCCATGTTCCTGCATGCTCATGTCTCTCTCGTGGTTTGTGAAGTTTTCCAGGGTTGTTTCTTTAAATAAAGTTTCTGCTCTTTCTGTTCTCCTTTTGTTACTTTTACATTGCATGCATGCATTAACTCTCAATGGTGCCATGTGAACTGCAGTCAGGATGTAATTAATATATGGGAGAATAAATAAGTATATAAACAAATAAATGTACAAGGTGATGCAGAGAAGGACTAGATGAAATCTTGGCCTGAGCTCAAGAGACCAGAGGGATGTACAGAAGAGTCTAGGTAGGAGTGTCATCCTGAAGACAAACAAAATCAAGCACTCATTCCAGAAAGATCTAGAAGCTCTTCAAAGAAGCATAGGCAAGGACATATTCACTAGAAAGGAGTATGGTAGAAAACCTCTACAGAGGTCCCTGTGGACAAGGGTGAGGGGATGGAGAAAAGGGTGTGATTGCAGGGTTCCACAAGCCAACAGGATTAGGGGAGCATACACTAGACAGAGGAAGGCTCACTTAGAGGAAGAGTGGGAATTGCTACTAAGGGGAAAGGGACCTATAAGAGTTTAAGGTCACCTCTGTTGCCCTGGCATTCTCCTCTGGCACCACCTGCTATGTGCCTGAGAAACCAAGTTCACTCCCAGGACTGTCCCTCTGGAGCTAGAGAAATGGCTGGGACAATTAAGAGTACTGCCATTCTCAAAGAAATCTCAGGTTCGGTTACTAGCACCTGAGTAGCAAATCATAACTATCTTTACTTCCAGTTCCAGGGAATCCACTGCCCTCTTCTGACTCCCCTCAGGCACCAGGCACCCATGTGGTGCACATACATACAGGCACACAAACACTCATATACATAAAATTTAAAAAAATTTAAAGATTAGAGAGATATACTAGCAAATTGACAGCATGCCACCTAAAAGCCCTCAAGCAAAAGGAAGTAAGCACACCCAAGAAGAGCAGACTACAGGAAATAATCAGACTGAGGACTGAATAGAAAAAAATAGAACCAAAGGGACCAATATAAAGAAATTTTGAGAAAATCAACAAGCTAGACAATCCCTTGTACAAATTAACTAAAAGATGGAGAAGGAATATCCAAATTAATAAAATCAGAATCTAAAAGGGTGATATAACACAAACACTGAAGGAATCCAGCTAATCATGAGGACATACTTTAAAATCTGCATTCCACCAAATTAGAAAGCCTAAAATAAATGGAATCTTTTCTTGATAGGTTACACTTACCAAAGTTAAAGCAAGACCAGATAAACAATGTAAATAGAACTTTACTTAAATTCACTTCCTCTTCTCTTAAAGCTGTCCTTAGACTCTCCCAACCAACAAAAGCCCAGGGAGAGATGGTTTAGCACAGAATTCTACCAGACTTTCAAAAAAGAGTTAAGGCCAATACTCCTCAAATCATTCCACAAAATAAAAGCAGAGGAAACATTGCCAAATTCATTTGGGTACCCTGATACTGAAACCACATAAAGACCCAAAAAAGAAAGAGAATTACAGAATAATTCCCCTTAAAAACATAGATGTAAAAATACTCAATAAAATACTCAGAAACCAAATTCAAGTAAAAATAAAAAACCATCCAATATGGCAAAGTAGTATTCATCCCTGAGATCCAGAGATGGTTCAGTATACAGAATCAGTAAATATAATCTACCACATAAACAAACTGAAAGAAAAAAATCCACATGATCATCTCACTAGAAGCTGAAAAGGCCTTTGACAAAATCCAACAACCCTTCATGAAAAAAGTCCTGGAAAGAGTAGAGATACAAGAGACATATCTAAACATACTACAGCCAATTTACGGCAAACCTATAGCTAATATCAAATTAAATGGAGAGAAATTCAAATATTTTCACTAAGGCCAAGAAGAAGACAAATCTGCTCCTTTCATAGCTATTCAATATAGTACTTGAAGTTTTAGTTCAAACAATAAGACAACTGAAGAAGATCAAGGGAACACATATTGGAAAGGAAAATGGTCAAAGTATTACTACTTGCAGATAATACAATAGTATATATTAGCAACCTAAAAATTCTACCAGGGAACTTCTACAGCTGGTAACTATACAGCTGATAACTCCTATACTTCACTTTAGTGAAGTGACTGGATACAACACTAGATTTAAAACAATCAGTAGCCCTCCTATATGACAAATGGACTGAGAAAGAAATAAGTGAGACAACATCCTTTACAGTAGCCTCAAATAATATAAAAAAACCTTGAAGTAAATGTAATCAAGCAAGTTAAAGACCATCATAATAAAAACTCCAAGTCTTTGAAGAAAGAAATCGAAAAAGATAGCAGAAGATGAAGATCACCCATGCTCATGGATCAGTAAGATTAACATAGTAAAAGCAGTCATCCTGGCAAAAGCACTATACAGATTCAGTTTAATCCCCATCAAAATTCCAACATAATTCTTTACAGAAAGGCTAATTCTCAACTTCATGTGGAAAAACTAAAACCCAGGATAGCTAAAACAACCCTAGAGCCCCCAAGTTTGCCCTTTTGTCTGCGGGGTCCTTGGACTACCAGGAGTCCCTGTTTCTGTGCTGA
>LOJH01052359.1:0-11395 GCA_001685095.1 Ellobius talpinus
TCAACTTCTCTGTTTTTATGCCAATACCAAGCTGTTTTCATTACTGTAGCTCTAATTTGTTTTTAAAGAGAACTTCAGATGAACCAAGTGCCGAGCCTGAGTGACAAGAACTGCAGTGACAGATCCGGCATCTTGAATCGGGATGGGTCTCTATTTCAGCTGAGCTTTCCAATTCAGCTCAGTAATAAGCAGGCTAAATTAGTGGTACCTCGTAAGATTTGAACATGTCCCCAGGGGGTATTTTGCTACATATGTAGCCTTATGTTTTGGTTTTGAGGCATAAGCTTTGCTTCCATTCCTTGTTGGAGGTTTTTCTGATGAGGTAGTGTAGAGGAGAGATGTTGATATCAATAACAGTGACAGCTAACCCTCATTTTGACTGTATCCAGTGCTGTTCTTATTTATTTCCTGTTTGTTGTTTTGCATGTCACGGCATGAATGTGGAGGTCAGAGGACAACTTGCAAGATTCAGTTTCCTCCTGATGCTCTGTGGGTCCCAGTGACTGAACTCATGTTGTCAGACTTAATGGCAAGGCACCTGCCTTAACCACAGAGCCATCTCCTCAGCCAGGCAAGGCTGCTTTAAATGCTTGTAATCTTCCCTATTGTTCCATGAGATGTGTTATAATTATAATCCTAATTTTATCAATGGATGAATAATGAGGCACAGAGAATTTAAAGAAGTTGATCTCCGTTTCAGTGCTTGTTATCAAAAATGCATGTTTGAACACTGTCATTGTGGCTTGAGTCTTCATTCTTCATTCCTGTACTGTGATGCCTTCAGGTTAATAACCATATCAAGCTGATCATCTCAGTGGGGTAAAATAAAAGAGATACACAAAGGTATTTGGGAGGGAGTGGGAGGTGAAGAAAAATGTAATATTTAGGTGATCCGTGGTTTGTGCCAGTTAGTTTATGTTTTATTCATCCTAGTATTTATCCAGTAGGCTCTAATTGTCACTCCCTGCCCAGGGACACAGTCCCGGGAGAGTGTGGGAGCTTATCTCACCTGCTAATAAATCATAAGGTTTAGATGTAGAGGTAGACTTGTTCATAGGAGGTTAGACTCTGTCTTATGCAGAAATGTTCTGCCATGCAGAAGTCTATTAAACACCTTCCTCATCTTGGAGTCTCGCCTGGTTGGATATGTACAGACAAGGGGTAAACATTGATGAAGAAATTCCTGCGCCAGCCTTCTAACTTGGGTGGGTTATTCTCGATACTACTTGAGTTGCATTTTAGTATGTTTGTTTGTAACTAAACAGAACAAGCTAAAGAACATATAAACCTCATTCTGTAAAAGAATAACCATTATGTTTTCACACTTCACAGTACAGATTAGATGCTTACTGAATGTGAGTGTCATAATCTGGATAGCCTAGTGTGACTCAAATCCCTCTCTTATCTAATCTTGCTTGCTATGGACAGCTGGTTCTAAAGGAAATAAGACAGTTCACGTTGACGAAAGCTCACAAGTCTCCGAAACATGTGTCTGTGCCCTGATCTCAGTAGTGGCATCAGAAGTTCAGGGCTGTGCTCTCTGCTAGTGGGTGGCACTGTCAACTGTTTGAGAAGAACTATAGCCCTTCAGAGCTGAGACTCACTTTCCAGTCATTTCTCTGGACAGTTCTTTGTTATTGGAGGTCATAACACAATTATCTAGAGGCATCGTCATCTTTATGACAAACATGAGTCCCCGTCTTTGGTTCTGAAGGAACGAGAAGCAGAAAACATGTATTTTCATTAAGCTTTTCATGAAGTTGAGTGAAGCCCAGAGCACATATGCTGGCGTTTGTGTTTTTAATGGGCTTGGAGTGGAAGAGGAAAGGACAGCAGCAAGTGGCTCACGTAACACATGACTTTTGGCCTCTCATCACCTTCCTGAGATTGCTAATACTTCCGGGCCCATTGGGAACAGACGGCTCACTCATTGTTTAGGCCTGCACCTCTTTCCCTTGAGAATAAAAAGTGTGGGTGTTGAGTTGGTCTACCACAGAGGTTCCCAAATTTGCATCCTGTAGGAACAGCAGTGAATTTTGGCTTCTTGGGTTGTGCAGGTCTCTCCTCCTGCCTTAGCCTTTTCTGTCAGCTTTAGCTCTCGAGTTTTACAAATATTTGCACACACTTGTTCAATGAAAAGGGACAATATGCAAAGCCATAGGAAAGGATCGATTAATTTCTGATTCCATCCTCCTATATCTCATGGATTTCAAGTGTCTTGATGGAAGCCATAAACTAATAAGTGATTCGATTTGGACTGGGAGGGGTAGGAAGGGAGGAAGAACAAGTGTGAGGGTCAAATGGTGTAGCAAAGACTATTCTAGATCCTGGTGCATGTCTAAAATTTCCTTTGCACAAACAAACTGGGCTGTGATTCCCATTACACTGTTGCAACAGGTTTCTTCTTTACATTTGAAGTGGTTTAAAAATAATGTTTGTAATATTGTCAGAAGTACTCTTTTTTCTTTTTGCCATTAAAACTATAGATAGCCAAAATTTGCACAGTTAAATTTCTTATATTTTATGATTAAGATATCAAGTCTTAAATATGCCTTATCATTCCACAGATATGATAGACACCATTTTTGGCCTCTATCCAGATATAATCCTAAACCAATAATCTCAAATAATTCTGCATTGATAGTATTTTTGTTGTGAAGGAGTTCCTTCATAGTTTGCTTTTTCTCACTTCGAAACCCCTTTTCAATTCTGATCTTTAATTAACCAGTACTTCAGTTCAGATGTGCCTTGAGGACCTGAGTCACATCTCCAGAACCCACAAAGGAATGTCAAGTCCTGGGGAAGCAGAGATGAGAGGATTCCTGGGACTCACTTGTCAGCCTACCCTAATTGCAAGCTCCAGGTCAATGAGAGACTGTCTCAAAGGGCTTAGATGGTGTTGCTGAGGATTACACCTGAGGTTACCCTCTCGCCTCCACAAACATATGCACAAAAACGTACACACACATTTTCAAAAGAAAATTAATTGCTTGTGGAATTAGGATGGGATTCAGTTGGAATGGGGGCGGGGACAAGAAATAAATAGAAATTTAATATACTTATTTATTTATTTATTTATTGGGGGAAGAGGAGTTCATGCTATGACATGCGTGTGGAGCTCAGAGGACAACTTGTCAATGCCCTCCTTTGCCATGTGGGTCTGTAGGGTGCACAACAAGGTGCCTTGCCAGCTGGACCCTCTCTCCAGCCCAAGAGAGCATTTTCACCTTGGCACTTTGTAATTTGAGGTATAATATTGTCAAAGTGCCTAAAATTTATCTCCTTACAGCGTATGTTTAAGAGCTCTTCTGCCTGATACCTTGAAGGAGAATGACAAGGTACCACCCACCCTTAATGAAGCTGAGTCTTCTGTAGCCATAACTGCAGACTGGAGAATGTAATAATGGACTTTTTGTTAGGTACACCTGAGTTCAACCAGATCCTGGCGACAAGACTGGGAAGCATGTTTAGCTTTTCCAAGTCTCAAACCCTCATTTATATGAGGGAGATAAAAGTAACTGCTTTGCCCATCCTTCTGGGATACTGGGCAGGGGTTTAAAATGTTCTCTAAGTGATGAATAAAATAGATGATTAAGATCAAGTTTCTTTGGGGGAAGTTGGGACACTAATTTCCCAAGAGAAGGAAGGGATCTCTCCATCTTCCTCTTTCTTAAGACCTTTTTTCTGAGTTGCAAACTAAGGCAGCAAGAGGGGCCTGCTTAGCTCTTCTTTTATATCTTTCTCAGCAAGCAGAGAGAGTCTTTGGTCTCTGCTGGAAGGAAATTCAATGTAAGAATCTTCTGGTTGGGCAGAGATCTGTTCTGCTTCTGAATCATAACAGCTGAAGGAAACAGAGAACTCGTTGATGCCTATGACAGAAAAATCCCAGGAGAATACAGCCTGTAGACCCAATGGGATACTGACTGGTACTTACAAGCTATGCTTGGGAATCTCTTTCTCCCTCTTTGAGTCTATGCTTCTGTTTTGTTTTGTATTCAAACTTGATCTCTTTTCTTGTGGAGGCGAAGCAGTCATCAGCAACTCTAGCATCATAGTAGGCCAGTTGTTCCAGCTCCAGAAGAAAAGTAAAGCCTATATTTCTTATTGTTCCAACCAGTTTCCCAGGTTTGGATCTTAAGGTCCAACTTGAGTAGGTACTCCTTTCTGAACCAACCACCAGAGTGCCATTAAGCCTAGAGCACAGGCATGGCAGCATCACAAATGATAGACACTAAAGAGTGGGAGCAGGGGGAGTAATTTCCCAAATGGGAGAAAATAGGCGACGATTTATAAAAGAAATAGAAAAATATGCTAGACATGCCTTCCCTCTCTCACCGCCCCTTTCTCTTCCCTGGCCCCAATAAAAGATATTTAGATTCTTCAATAACTACACTATGCAGTATGGGTATTTTGGGTATTAATGTGGATAAAACATCAGGGTGTCCACTAGAGTTGTGTGAGTATGAACAACACACACACGTTTAGCAGTGACTAAGGTACATGTGGACATCAGTGATAGTTTTGTTGTTGAGAAATCTAGATTCTAGGTGTTAGCCTGTGCTCTTCACTTGGTGTAAGCCATTGCCTCCAAAGGAACCTAAAGGGTAGCAGCTATCACACCATTTTGTAGGTGAAAAGAAGTTTGTTGAAAGTATCTGGGGTGGTGAGAGTGCCCTGCACAGGGTGCCCTTTGGAAATGGCTTGAAAACTTGAGGGCTGATTTCACCACAGAGCGATTAGGGAAGCCAGCTGGTGTAGAAAAATAAAACAGTAGCTACAGGAATGGAGCTGAAGAGAAGAAAGATGCTTAGAAAATGATTAAGTAAAGCTGGACCTTAGCTTTGGTGAGGGGAGATGGAGAGGAGGGAGGGAGGGAGAGGAGAATGAATGTGGTTCGTGCAGACAGTGATTGAGGACAGCTCCCATTCCAAGGAGATGAGCCCCTTCTGAGCTCTGAATTTTGAGTACAGGAGAGGAGTGGCATATTTGGACAAACAAGAAAATAGCCAGGCCCCTGTGAGTTTTGAGGTGGGGAGGTTGGATTTCTTACTCTGCTTTACATTCTTAACATGTTTTGGAAGGTTTTTGCAACTGTTTCATTGAATAGTATGAGTAGTTATTTCTTTAAATGGGCTAGCCACCTTCGTCTTCATGAAGGCTCTTTCAGAAAGGAGGCCATTTTCCACCATCCTATTTCCCATCTCTGTTACTGAAGAGAAGCCAAGCCAAGCCAGCTCTTATAGAACACTTCCAATACAGGACAAATGCTTTCTGTCTTTCTGTCTCAGGTTTACAGCAAGACCATTCATGACTCAGAACCAAGAAGATAACAAGGCATGGTTATTGGAGTCTCCTGTTTGCGCTTCTATTTTCTTCAGTCATTAAGTGGGGTTAGAATCAAGAATTAGGACCTTCTTTCCCTGCCAAGTGAAAACATAAGCGACTTGTTGACACACAGTTTTCTCTCCCAGATACTTCCAGAGTAACAGGAAATCCTGGCCAAGTAGCCCCTGAAAGGAGCTGGTGGCATATGCTCTGGCCTCACTTGAATGCAGACTCCATGTCTGTCATGCCGTGCCCAGAAGGACATCATAAATCATTTATAATTTATAAGGAGCCCGGCTAGTCCTGTGCTACACCCTGTGAGCTGCTGGTGTCTGTCCACACACTGTGGGCTCCCTTCTCTACTTCATACAGAGCCTTTTTTACATGATCCATAGGACTAAAGTGGAAAGTTTTCCCCCCTAGCCTGGCCCAGCCAAAGCAGAAAGGCTAGTGGAGACAGAACACCCTTGTTTCTTGAGGCTGTGTCATAAGCCTCACTTGCTTTCTCCTTGACTGGAAAATGAAAAGGGACAGAAAACAAGACTAGGACCAAGAAAAGACTGTTTTCTCTTTAAATCATATTTTCAACAAAATGTACGTGTATTTTGAGTGGCAGTAACCAGTGTGTCACCGCTGGAGACATAACATTGAGCACAACAGTTTGTTTTTGTTGAGATGACTGGGGAAAGGGAATGGGCAGGGGCAAGCTATTCACCAGGGGCTTCGCGTGAGATGACCCTTGATCATAATATGAAGGCTATGACAGAGTGCACCGAACTAGGGAGTGGTATCCTGATGAAGACGGGCTACTGGGCTGAGCAGTCTCTGTGGGGCAGCATTGGGTATGGAAGTCTGTGTAGTGGGCATTCCCAGAATCAGGGTAGAGACCCATGCTAGGGAGCTGAAATGTTATCCAAAGAGAGATGAGCAGCCCCTGTGTGTCCTTGAAAGACCATTAAAAAATACTTGAAAATAATAGGAGATCTGCAAAATCAGGAAAGTCACAGGTAATGTATCTTTCACACCCAAGAGAGAATGAGAAGGTGTGCTATTGTGATCAGGGTGGAAATGTCAAAATATTAATTTACCCAGAGGGGAAAGTGACACAGAAATTGTGTATTTGTTTGATCTCGGCGTCATGAGTCACTTGTGCTTTTGCAATCAGGATAAAAGAGAGCACTCATGGCCCGTTTGTTAACTGAACTGGTATTAGTGCTTTTCATGGACAGACTTGGGAACTGTATCCAATGGCCTGCCCCCCTCCTGGCAGTGTATGGTAATGGTATATCTGTGGGACTAACAACCCCTACACACACACACACACACACACACACTGTATTTTCTTTCTTGTACACATTAGTGTGATCTTCAATCACCAAGTCCCTGGTGTGGTCCTGGGAGCTAGACCTCTGGTGACTTCAGTGGTCTCTCTTGCTCCTGGTGAACATTGTGGAACAGAGTCTTACTGCTTTCTGTTCCCATGTGGCTTCCTACAGTCCAGTGACAACTAGGGCTTGGGTTTGAGTCACATACAGAAGTCCCAGGGAGAGAAATCTAGGGGCTACCTGAGAAATTTCTCCTTAAAAATAAGGCTCATGCAGAGCTGAATGGGCCTCAGAGCATGTATTTTTGCCTCCAATGGTTGAAAAGCAGGCAGGCAAGCATCAAGAACATTCCCATGATGCTCCTGCCCTATGTGGCATGCTGAACTAAAATGACCTCTCAAGTTCGTTCCAATGTAAAACCCCTCAGAGTCCATGAAAAACGTCCAATGGATCGGCTCCGCAAACACACAGACACTGTATAAACACAAGGCAAATATTTTAAAAGGTGAAGAATAAGATTCTTGTACTTCAGGGAGAGCAGGGCTTGGAATTTTGTGTCCAACAACATACCTTCCATACCCAGCAGTCTGAAGCTTGCCCACATTGGCCCTCACACAGTTATCTACATTATGTGTTTAAAATGCTCTCAGCCAAAGACCAAGCAAACAGCAAATGGTATTTTCCTATCAGGACCCGTTTATGAGGCAGAGAAAAAGAACAGAACTGTTGGTTTTGATTGCTGGTAGGAGCCGGCACAGAGCATCCCAGAATTCACTGGAAGAAATGGGAAGAAATTTTGTTATACAAGGAAGAAAGAAAGAAGGAGACTTGTTTAAGCCAAGGTTTAACTTAGAATTAAACCAACAAAAACTTAAAACTCAGACTAAAGAGCGGACTGGGATCCACAGTAGAAAAGCTGATGTGTGAGTGAGTTATGTTCTAGTCTCTCAGACGAAGAAAGAAAATTCTTAGTAAAGAATAAAGGTCTTTAAAGATCTACAAGACAGGAATTTGGAGTGGCCTTCACTGCTGACGCAGAGTCCCACAGTATTTGATTTAGTGACCACTGAGTCTTGTCCCTCATTTTATAGATCATAGATTAGAAGCCCAAAACTTGATGTAGACCACCCAACATCACTTGACTTGTTGCTAGTGTTCTGGGACCAGCACCTAGGACTCCTGAAAAATCACGTGACATTTAAGGCAATGTTATAGAAGTGGTAGCTGTTGAAAAGTTCTGTTTCCTATTAGCAAGGGGTGGCCGGGGAGAAGGCAGGTGGTGCAAATGACTGCGTCTTGGATTGACAGTGAGTTGGGGTGGCTTGATTGTGAAGAATCTGGGGCCTGGTAGTTGCTGTGGCCTTGGGGTGTTAGTCTTTGGACCTCTCTTCTCTCCCTCGAGGAGAGTCTAAACATACTGACACTTCACTTAAAGAACAGCACTCTTTAATGAACTCCCAGAGGAGAACTCATCTGTGCCACACCTAGTTAACTTGGTTCACTGAAATCACCAGCCTTTCTGTGAGCTGTGGATACTGGTTTCTGGAAGAGAAAGTGGAGACCAGGGCTGGAGGAGGGAAGGGAGATGTGTCTCCACTAGAAAAATAAATGGGTTCATTGCCATCTTTTTTCTTTCTTTTAACCATTCACTCATTTGTTCGTTTTCTTCTTTGTTTATATCTCGATTCCAAAAAGCTGACAACTTAGAACAAAGAACATATATACTATGCATAGAATGAAACTGAGTTCAGGTTGTATAAAGGAGAAAATATGAAATGTCGCTTGAGGTCTGCGTTAAGTATCAAGTTTCACTCTGACTTTTCTAGTAACCAGGATTTAAAAAAAGCAGCACACAATTCCTAGTTATAAGAAAGGGGGGAACCCCTGTTTCTTCAAAAGTGGCTAAGTACTGCTATTCTAGAGTTCTTGCCTTCAGTAGACACTCAAAGAAGACATTTGTGTAGTCAACCAAGGTCAATGCCTACTGTTCATCCTATTCCACCTACTGGGCCCTCAAGTGGGAAGTGCAGCTGGTAGCATACTAGACTTCAGATATGCAGGCTCAGTGCCACAGAGGTCCTGCCTTCAGCTCCAAAGCTCCATCCTAAGTGATATCAGAAATACAGATTCCTTCCAAAGGAAGAAAGAATCTGTGTAGAGATTCCCTTCCCTTGACTTGATTCAAAAAGCTGCCCATTCTTAATTCCCTTCTTCATCTTCCCTAAGGTTTGTCAAGGGATGTACCAGAACCTCTAGAGTGTATGACTGAAGGAAGAAAAATTTACAGAGATCCATTGTGTTAAACTTTTGAGTTGATGGTGTGAAAGAGGGAAAAAAACCAAAATAAATAAATATCAAACAAGAAACCAGTAAATGATATCCCTCCTCATCAGGATTCAGATAAAATGTTTACAGGAACGTTGTGGGTTGTTTATGATTTGGGGCTTTTCATTTTGTGTTGTATTTGTTTGTTGTTTAGATTTTTTGGCGTTAAGAATTAATTTAGGAGGGCTAGAGCAACGTCCTAAATTAAGAGCATTACTGCTCTTCCAGAGGACCCAGGTTCAATTCCCATACACACATGGTAGCTTAAAACTTTCATCTATAACTCCAGTCCCAGAGGATCCAACACCTTCTTCTGGCTCCTCAGGCATCTGTATACATAACATAAATAATAATTAAAAAATTAAATTGTAATTTTAAAAAAGAGTATGCTGAGATGGTCTAGCAGATGGCTTAAAGACACCTGCCACCACACGTGATAATCTGAATTGAATTCCTGGGACCCATATGGCAGAAATGACTCCCAAAAGTTGTCCCCTGACATCTACACATACACACGTGGCATGTGTGGAGGTATATGCACATATGCACTCACAAATTAATGAATTGATTGATGTAATTTTAAAGGCTTTTGAAAAGAACTAACATTAAATCTTCTGAAAATCCCCACACTTATCTGGTTTTCCAGCATTCATGCTTCTATTCTTCTCTTTTTACTGTGTGTATTCATTCTACCAGACACTGTGTTAAATAAGGATATTGTCATACAAGTCTATATTGTACTTATATATTCTTCTCATGCCCGCTACCATCTCCTTTCCCACCGGTCCCTCTTCCTATTAATCCCCCTTTTCCCTTCGACAGCCTCACTTCTATACATACACACCTTTTATACACATGCATAGACTGTGTGTGTATACATGAACATTATCTATACATACATGGTCTATGGTATAAAATCCAGGAATCACATATGCTGTAAACACAGAGATGAAATCACTTCATATGACTCTCTCCTGTTGCACACTTGGATATCTCACTGCAAAGGCCGGTGTTGGCATGCATTTCAGAAAGCATCGTTATCAGAGAAAAAACACTGATTGGCCTCTGTGCTCCATAGCCAGTATACGGTAAAGTGTCTGGGTTCCTTTTCAGACATGATCATCCTGGCCAGGTACAGTGACTGGGCCTCAGTCATGCATGGACTCCTTGTGTCCTTGCTGTGCGAACAGTACTGTAGGCAAGTGTTCTCGGTGGGCATAAAACCAAACGGGGCTTTAAACCTTCCCGTGGACAGAATAAATGTGCTTAAGTACTTTGAATACTGTTGATAATTTTGCTAAGCATTGACTTGATTCTTACTTGTGCTTATTCCTTTTTAAAGTGTTAGAGAGGAAGATCTCCACCAGACAAAGTAGAGAGGAGCTTATACGAAGGGGTCTGCTTAAAGAACTGCCTGATCAAGGTGAGAAAATCCACCTTACATTTGAACTAATGGATTCTTCATTCTTTTCTCTGTCGTTTTCTTTTGGGATTTAAAGTGACCATGGTCACTGTCAGATAAAGCAGCCAGGAGTGCATGCCAGGAATCTTGCTTCGACCTGGGATGTCTCTGTGGGTGGCTAAGAACCTGAGGTGTTATGGAAACACAGTCGAACCGGTGGGTGACTTTTCTGGTCAATCCTTCTACAGAGGTTGCTTTATTAACTCTGTGCTCTTCAGGCTGCTGCACCAGTAGCTAGAGATGCAGGTCATGATGCTTGCCTGCCTCCTTCCCTCTCCACCTCCAGCTTTACTCTTCTAATCAAGTTAAACCCCATTGATTGAGCGAGTTACTGTGAGTTTGTTCAAGCCTTGCTTGTTCCTAAACACTGCCAATAAAAGAGATAGCAGCAGCTTCATCCCTCGCGTTGTCTGATAGACTCACCCATGTTCACAGATCAATAAAGCATGACTGGATGACTTAATCTGCCTTACGCTTTCTCCCAAGTAATTTGTTCCTCTTGCGTTTCTCTGAATCTTGTTGCCTCTCACCTTGTTATGGACAATTCTCTCCAGGAGTTTTTTTGTTTTGTTTTTCTCTTTCCCTCTCCCTCCCCTGTTACCTCTATCCTGTGAAGGAGGGAAGTTGATTAGAAAAGACAAGTATTGTGTAGTATTTAAGACTGAACCTCGAAGAAGACGCCAGTACTGGTTATTTTGCCAAATAAATAAATCCATATTATTTTCTTTGCTCCTACCGCTGTTAAAACTAAAGGGTATTTTTCTACAATGCTGGTGATTTATCTCATTCTTCTCCCCCATTCCCCCAAGTTTACTGGGGGGAATTATTATTATTGAGACTTTATGGGAAGAAATGAGATACTATTGATTTGGAATTTAAATAATGATTCTTCCCCCTCTATAGCTAGATTGATGATAGATAGATAGATAGATAGATAGATAGATAGATAGATAGATAG
>LOJH01052363.1:791-12362 GCA_001685095.1 Ellobius talpinus
CAATGGAAAAAAGAAAGCATCTTCAACAAATAGTGCTGGCATAACTGGATGTCAGCATGTAGAAGAATGCAAATAGAACCATATCTATCCCCATGCACAAAACTCAGGTACAAATAGATCAAAGACCTCAATATAAATCCGGTCACACTGAACCTCACAGAAGACAAAGTGGGAAGCAGCCTTCACATATGAGCACAGGAGACCACTTCGTAAATATAACACCAGTAGCACAGACACTGAGAGCAACAATAAATAAATGGGACCTTCTGAAACTGAGAAGCTTCTGTAAAGCAAAGAACACAGTCAATAAGGCAAAATGGCAGGGTATTGAATGGAAAAAGATCTTCAACAACCCCACATCAGACAGAGGATTGATCTCCAAAATATTTACAGAACTCAAGAAACTAGACATCAAAATACCTAATAACCCAATTTTAAAAAATAGGGTACAGATCTAAACAGAATTCTCAACAGAAGAATCTCAAATGGCCAAAAAGACACTTAAGGAAATGTGCAATATCTTTAGCCATCAGGGAAATGCAAATCAAAATGGCTTTGAGATTCCATCTTACACCAGTTAGAATGGCTAAGATCAAAAACACCAATAACAGCTTTTGCTGGTGGGAGTGCAACCATGTATAGCCACTTTGGAAATCAGTATGTCAGATTCTCAAAAAATTGGAAATCAACCTACCTCAAGACCCAGCAATACCAAACTCTTGGGCATATACCCAAAGAATGCTCAGTCATACTATAAGAACATCTGCTCAACTATGTTCATAACAGCATTATTTGTAATAGCCAGAACCTGGAAGTAACTTAGATGTCCCTTTACGAAAGAATGGATAAAGAAAATGTGGTACTTTTGCACATTATAACCAGAGGTTAAAAAAAAGGAACTAGAAAAAACCATCCTCAGTGAGGGAACCCAGACACAGAAAGATGAGCACGATATGTACTCACTCATCAATGGATATCAGAAGTAAAGCAAAGGATAACCTATCTATAGTCTACAACCCCAGAGAAGTTAGGTAACAAGGAGAATCCTAAGAGAAACATACATACATTTCCCCCTGAGAAGGGGAAATAGACAAGATCTCCTGAGAATATTGGGAGCATGGGAGTGGGGGAGAAGGGAAGATGGAATGGGAGGGAGGAGAACTTGAGGGAACAGAATGATCGAGATGGGGGAAGGACAGAGAGGGAGAGCAAGGAAAGAGCTATGTTGAATGAGTGAGCCATTATGGGACTAGCAAGAAACCTGGCACTAGAGAAACTTCCAGGAATTCTTAAGGATGACCCCAGCTAAGAGTCTAAGCAATTGTGGAGAGGATGCCCGAACTGGCCTTGCCCTGTAGTTAGATTGATGACTACCTTAATGGTCATCATAGAACCTTCATCCAGCAACCGATGGAAGCAGATGCAGAAATCCACAGAGAGCACTGGGCTGAGTTCCCAAAATCCAGTTGAAGAGAGGAAGGAGCAATATGAGCAAAGGGTTCAAGACCATGATAGGGATACCCACTGAAACAGCTTACCTGAGCTAACAGAAGCTCACTGGGCCTGGCAGCAGGGGAACCAGCCAGCATAGGACCAAACTTGGGTCCTCTGGATGTGGGTGACAGTTGTACAGCTAGGGCAGACTGTGGGGTCACTGGCAGTGAGTACAGGATTTATCCCTACTGCTTGTACTGGCTTTTTGGAACCCATTCTCTTTGGGGGGATACCTTGCTCAGCCTAGATATAGTGGGGAGGGTCTTGGTCCTGCCTCAAAATAATGTGCTGGACTTTGATGACTCCCCATGGGAAGCCTTACCCCTCTCTGAGGAGGGGTAGGAGGTAAAAGTGAAGGGAGAGGGAGGAGGAAAAGGAGTGGAAACTGGGATTGCTATGTAAAATGAGAAAAGTTTTTTTAAAAAAATATAAATTTAAAAAAATATCTTTACATGGTATAGAAATCCATATTTCTTATTTCCATATGAAGACTAGACATTACCAACTGAAAAGTAGCAATGGAAATTTTTATACAGTTCAGGCAGGAATAAATACTAAAAAAGAAAGTTTGTACTCTTGTATGAAATTAAATACTTGTGTAGTTGACCCAAGAATCCCACTTCCAATATAGATACAAAAGACTGTCACAGAGAGACAAACTGCTTGTTTTGTGTGCTGGACAGCTGAGGAGTGTCCAGCAGAGCACATGCAAATGTAAAGAGACTCCATGGAATATTACACTGCGATGAGACATCTGGGTTAGATACACCTGTGATGAGATGCCAGTGGATTCTGAACTTATGAGCATCAAAGAAAAAAAACCAGTGGTGCACATTTTATAACAAAATGCATGTACACACACGTGTACACACACACATGAGCACACACAAACACAAGGTTTTTGTGTTTTTCTTGAGACATGGTTTCACTGTGTGGCCCTAGCTGTCCTAGACTTGCTCTGTAAATCAGGCTGGCCTCAAACTCAGAGATCAGTATGCCTCTGCCTGCCGAGTCCTGGGATTAAATACGTGTGCCACCACCACCTGGCAATACACAAGTCTTTTTAAGAACCCATGCAACCCAAAATATATTTTTTAAAGGCCAGCCACATGATTGAAATAAGAATGGGTACAGGGAAATTTTTTTAAAGGCAAGCATGAATGGGAACACATTTAATTCAACTAATTCTTAGCACTAAAGTTATTTTTTCTCTGTCAGGTATGACAGTGTTATACTGGAATGCTACAATTTGGGAGACTGAGGTTGGGGAATTACAAGCTTGAGATCAGCTTTGGGTTACACAGTAAAACTATGTATATGAGAAAAGATGATGATGAAGATAAGAGAAGATACAAATGGCACAGAAACTGCACAGTACTTCTCTCACGCTTCTCTTTTGCCACACTTCTGAGAGGATTTACCATGACAAAACTGGAGGGTCAGATAATCATTCAGGCAGAAAATTAAAATTAACAAGAGACTTGGAAATCTGCTTTTTTTATAAACCTATTAACATCACACAAAAACAATTCTGGGTGGGGGTGGGAGCTGGAGAGACGGCTCAGTGGTTAAGGGCACTTTTTGTTCCTTGCAGATGACCTTTTGATTCCCAGCACCTGCATAGTGCTCAGGCCAACTAAACTGGTCTACATACTAAGTTCAGAGCAGCCAAAGCTACATAGGAAGACTGTTGGGTGGGGGGGCATGCTTTCAAATCATAGACCCATCTAAGAATTTGCAATCTGACTAAAGAAACGTTTTTAAAGTCAATGACATAATTATTACTGTCAGCATTACTGTATTTCCAGTTTAAAACTTCTGACTTCTGTGTGATTAAAACAACAAGTACATAGTCAGGTACGGTGGCACATATCTATAATCCCAGGAAACAGACAGGCAGTTTTCTTTGAGTTCGCAGCCATATAAAATAAATAAATCTTTTAAAAATAAGTAATGCCTATTAGAAAACACAAAATACAAAAAACTAACTCAAGAAATAGAAATCAAAGAAAAATACACGAACTATGTCTATGGCAATCACTGGTAAATTCTATGAAGCACATAAAGAATTAACATTAATCACAGCATTAATCCTAACACTCAACATCAAAACACCAAAGGAGACAAACTCAGTCCAAGAGGCTGGTATTATCCTAACAACAAAGATAGCAAAAACATCACAAGAAAACTATAGGCCATATGAATATAGATGCAAACATCTTCAAAAGTCTAGCAAATTGAATCCTATGGCACATGAAAAGGATTGCATAACATAGCAAAATGGGAATTATACCAAGAATGCAATATTGGTTCAACGTGTGATCATCAATTCATGTATACCGTATTAATAGGAAATGGAATGGTGAGGATCATTTCAGTAGATACCAAATCTGACTAAAACCAAAACCTTTTTTAATAAAAATAAAATCCAGACGACGAAAAGAAATTTCCTCAATATAACAAGTCACAAGAGAAAACCCCACAGTTAACATGTTCTCAGCTGTGATGGACTGAATGTATTCCTCCTGAACATGAACAAGGGTACCTGCTTTTACCACATAACACTGTACTAGAAGTTCTTGGTAAATCAGAAAAATTCAAACCATCCAAACTAAAAAGGCTAAAGACACTCTATTTGCAGATGAAAGGAAATTCTACATGATCTACAAGAAAATTAAGAGTTAACAAATAATTCCAGCACTCAGGAGGCAGAGGCAGGCAGATCTCTGTGAGCTCAAGGCTAGCCTGGTCTATGAGTGAGTTCCAGGACAGCCAGGGCTACCCTGTCCCAGAAAAAAAAAAGAAAAGAAAAAAGTTAACATATCAACCCAGCAACGCTGCTAAGGTAGAAGATCAACATGTAAAAAGTAGCTATGTATCTATATACCAAAATAATCCATAAATGAAATTAAAACAATTATACTTACAATAGCATCAAAAAGAATAAAAATATTTGCAAGTATGGGCTCTGAAGGGACTCTGAGGGTCAAAACAACGCGATAGTTCTATCAAAACTTATAATGAAGATATACTAAATTCAAACTGGTACTGGCATAAGGAAAAACAAACCAATAAAACAAAATACAGAATCCAAATGTGCATGGACATATGCATATTCATGACTTCTGATGACAGTGCCTAGGAAGAAAGGGGAAAAACAGTCTAACAAATGATCTTGTCAGAACTAGACACAACACACCAAAGGATGAAGGTAGACCCTTTCTGAATATCATATATAAAAATTAACTCAAAATAGTTTCTAAATATAAAAGCTAGACTAAAAAGACAAAAACCTTATGACATCAGATTTGGAAACAATTGCTTAGATATGATCCCCAAAGTACAGGTAACAAAAAGTATATGCTGCACCATTAAAGCTGCTGTGTGTCACAGATACAATCAAAACGTGACTATGTGAGAGGCTGCCTACAGAATGGCCAAATACATTTTCAGATTATACATTTAATAAGGAGTTACAATACTGAAGATATAGAAAAGTTTAACAACTTCAGTACAAAAAGTTAAGCAGCTAAGTTTCTAAAGGTTAAAGGACTTTTAAAAAAGGTCAAAGAAGATATACAAATGGTTAAAATGTATATCAAAACCATAGCAAGAAACCACTTCCTACTCAATAGCACAGCTAGTAGATAAAATTAAAAAAACAGAAAATAAATCCTAGCAAGGATATGTTAAAAGGGAAATCCTTGTTAAGTACAGGAGAGTGTAAAATCATGCAGTCACAGAGGAAGAAGCCTGCAAGAGCCCTCACAATACTGCTGGTAGAAGCATAAAAGGACAGGCACTGTGGTCTCACCAGTTGGGCAATTCTTTAGTAAGAGATAATTGGCATATGATTTGGCATTGCTACTCAAAGGACTGTATATAAGGACCCCAGGATCAGCCCTATTCACAACAGCTATATGTATATGTATGTGCATAGATTTGGGGACTGGAACCGCAGCTTGGTGGTAGAGAACATGCCTCAAAGGGAAGGTGTCCCTGTTCAATTGGGGGTGTGTGTGCAGAGTCTGACAAGGTCACATACAATATGGCTGTATTTATATGAAATGACCAGAAAAGACAAGTCCCCAGAGACAGATGATTATTGGTTGCCAAAGGCTAATGAAGAGGGCAAGATATGGATAATTATAAGCCCCAAAATGTTATTTAAGTGGGGGGGAACATCTGGACTCTTGAGATAGGGTTTTGCTAAATATCTCAGGATAGTCTCAAACTCACAGGAATCTTCCTGTCTCATTCGTGAGCACTTCAAACACAGTTATGTATAACACCCAGCTCAAAAGCAAAAGCTTTGTGCTATGTGGTCACATATAAACTTTCTACCTGGGCCCTTTTCCCTTTCAAGTGCTTTTTCCAGTTTTTCTGATATAAAAATTTTTTTTAATTAATGTATGTAACCACTATCATTTCATATCTAATCAAAGATCAATGATGAGAAATACTGGGTCTGGTAAACTAAGCACCTCCTGTCTCCTTCCCTATAGGTCAGCAGTGTCCATGAACTCCTACCAACAAAATACTTTTGAGCACAAATTGCCAAAATAGATATTTATTTATAAATTATTTTACGAACCATAAAATATACAAAAATAGAAAATTTGAAAGTTTGAGTAAAATAAAAATAAATTCTATTTTCCCTACTCCAATTGGACAGAGCATCTCTCCTTGGAGAACTCTTCTCTAGATCTTTGTTTTTTTGAGACAGGTTTATACTAAGTAGCTAAGGCTGGCCTCAAACTTGTAATCCCCCTGCTTCAGCACCCTGAATGCTGAGAGAGCAAGTGTGCACCACCATGTACATGGCTCTAATTTAACTCTTGGGTGGAGGATCTCCCTTTATCAACTTTTTTTTGAAGTAAGGTGACCTCTGACTGCTGTGGCATCTACCACGAGGGTGTTAACATTACCCTGTTAATGTCTTCTTTATGAAGACAGATGAGGAAACTTCACTTGGGTTTTTGTAACTGAATAAATAACTAATGATTTTGAAATTCTGACTTGCTTTTATAGCATGTTAAGTGATTACAACTTATCTTCTAGAGTATGTAACAACAAACTTGTAGCTTATTTCTGGCCAACACATCCATTCACCAAGTGTATTTATCCCCATATAGCTTTAACTTGTCTTTCCATCTCTTAGTTCTTCTTTTTTTTATTTTAAATCATGTTGTGGCTGACCCCGTTTTCAAATTTTATATAACTTTAAATTTCATTTACTTAAAAACAATGTTGTATTATATGTGTGTATGCGTTTAAAGGCAATTCAAATATTTCTCAAAAGACAGGAGGAAAGAATGAAAAACATCCCACCCTCACCCCACCCCCGCCGAACAGAGGCCATGCTAAGCTTGAAGCTCCGAAAACTATCTAGTGCAAAGCTCTGCATCCACAGGGTGACTGGCAAGCGTGTGTTGGAGGAAAGAATGACAACAAACAATAGTACTGTGCTACACTTTCTCACTCTTTTCCAGCTGGGCAGAAACGGTATAGTGAGGAAAGGGCAAAATGGCTTCTTTTTTTCCACCTGTGTGAAGAGATTAAGTAAAAAGCCCACAAAAAAGGCAGTCGCATCCCAGTTGGAATTTGTAGCCGTGTACCTGGATGTGCCTCCTTCTGGTGCACTCAGAAGTCATTTGGGGATAGCTTGTGCTCAGTGCCTTCTTGCTGTGCTTACATTGCTTCTCCAGAAATCTCCTCCGTTGATTAGTGACACTGCTGTATAATTTAATTCGCCTGGGTGACAAACACAGTTTTTCATGGCCAAAAGCTTGGATCAGCCGGGCTGTGTCAATGGTGGATATGGAGCTACTCCTGTCATTTAAAGTCATATCCCTGTCAGTCTGAGTCAATACATCTGAGTCCGTAGGAGTAGTGCTGGAAAAAATGTTGGGACTATCTGTGAGGAGCTCACTTTCGTCTGAGAGTCTAGAATCTGAGGAGGTATTGCTGACATAATTAAAATCCGGTCGTTTTCTCAGGATGTATTTATCTAATTTAACCTGCTCAATTTTAATCTGATTGGATTTCCCACTGTGACCCCTCTCTAGGGTCTTACACCGCTTCCTCTGCAGCTTGCCTTTATGCTGATGCTGCCTCCTCCTAGTCCAACCCCTCACACCTCGGCCCCCTCTGCTATCATCTTGGGTACTTTCTGAGGTCTGGAGGGAATGTGTGATGGGATTCTGAAGCAGTTTAGCCAAACGATCAAGTCGTTCCACCAAAGACAGCTCTTTCTTTTCACAAACACCAGGCGGTTTCTGCTGCTTCTGTCGCTCCTGGTACTTATTCCAGAGTTCATTCAAACTCACAGTGCACTGTGCTGCTAGCTCTGGGGTAACCTTCTGATCCTTTTTGGGGTCATTTGTCTGTCTTTTGCCTTTTGGGTCTCTGGCCTGATTCTTGACAGTATTTGTCTTCTCATTGTCTCCCAAATTCAAATTGATGCTAAGACTCTTAATTCTGGTGTAATCCATCTTGGTCTTGTCTGCACTTGTGCCAGGGGGAGGAAGGCAGCTGTGCTCTGAATGATGGTGAAAGAAATCCTTCCAAGAATGCTGCATGAAAACACTCCTTCCCAAAGACTCGGGGCAGAAATCTTGCTCGTGGGGCAGGTGCACAGGATGATGAAAATAAAACTTGGCTGACCTGAAGACGGAGTGTGTGGTGTTTTCAAACGCAGAACGGCATTCAGACTCTGAAAAGAACAAAGAGGAAAAAAAGATTTCCAAAGAATTTAGAAATATTTGTATTCCTTTTATAAATACTATGCTTTCTTAAGACATAGAACATGTGCTTAGCAACCAGACTGGCGTGAGTCAAAATATGTGAATTCTGGGCTGGATCTCAGATGAAAGAGTGCTTGCCTAGCATGCACAAAGTCCTGGGTTCAATTTCCAGCATGTTATAAACTCCATTTATACTCCCAGTACTCAAAACACAGAGAAAGCAGGATCAGGAGTTCCAGGTTATCCTCTGTTATAAGACCAGTTCAGGTCAGCCTGAACTAATTATATGGTTTTGAGACAAAGGTCTCAAAAACAAAAAACAAGAGCACTAGAGAGTACAGAAGTCACTGGACCTCTGTGAGTTCAAGGCTAGCCTGGTATACACAGTGAGTTCTAGGCCAGTCAAGGCTACTTTGTCTCAAAAACAAAACAACAATAAAACAAATCTGGATGGGATTCTTCCGTCATGTAACAAAGTTGTGTGCCCTGTAGTTCTCCAAACTATAATTAGTTCCCTTATACATACATGACCAGTTCTTTATAGGCTACTTTTTGTATGTGTTCTTTCTTTAAAAAAAACTTCACCTTGTTAGTAAGATCTAGATGGATATCTCCAGCTAAAAACTCTGGAATTTTACCATCAGCATTAAGTGGGTAGAGTAAAAAAAAAACTTGTAAAAAAAAAAAGCCTCACGTTTGGACAATCATCATTCCACATCAAAACAGGTACTGTTTAATGCAAACATATCTTAGTTTGTTAGAACGTGTGTCTCTCTGAATGCACATTAAAACTGCATCCCATAATTCAGTCCTTGATTGATGGACTATTAAAGATCACGGCAGAAGCATTCAGAAAAGCCTTGTGCTGGCTCATTCCTCTGTTCCTTTTCACAGTCAAGTTGCTAAGATAGCAAATATGTATTTTCCGGTTCTCCAATTCATTCCCAAACCAATTCTCTCTTCTAATTACTCCTGAGTTTAGCCATACCACTGGATTATAACAGCTCTGATGTGACCAATGGTCTCCTCAAACAGCGAATTCTATCTAGGTAGCATGATGTTCATACCCAAAATTCCCATTCAAAAAGATCATACTTCTCCTCATGGTTTTTACTATCATTTCAGTGTCAATATCTACTCTTAGATTTTACACTTCAAGCTATGATTTCTCTCAATCCCAGATTTGTATCTATGTATCATATATATCAGTTAGATGTACAATCACCTTAACTTTTGAATGTCGTTAACCAAATTCTATTCTAACCTTTACTAAGAAATCCATAAAAAAAACTAGAACTAATAAAAAAAATTTAGGTAGGTTTCAAGTTAGAAATGTGTTTAAAACTGCACGAAGCACAGAATCTACAATGGGCCTCTGCTAGGATTTCCTCTG
The DNA here is from genome assembly GCA_001685095.1 of Ellobius talpinus. Classification (NCBI taxonomy): domain Eukaryota; kingdom Metazoa; phylum Chordata; class Mammalia; order Rodentia; family Cricetidae; genus Ellobius; species Ellobius talpinus. Next base: position 10,425 of record LOJH01052363.1, read on the forward strand.
TTCTGCCCTTGATCCTTTGAAGGAAAATGGAGAAGATCTTGCTACTATGGCACAACAGACTGATGCCCCTGTAATCTGAGCAGTCTAGCTTGCCCTTGTCTATGGGAATCATGACTGAGTGCTTCCTTTCCACGGGAATCACTTGGTGTTCCCATATCTCTCTGAAGAGTCTGAGAAGCGCCTTGGCCCAAGCCTACTGTAGTCACCTCCAGCTCCTCCACCATGATGTCATCCATTCAGAGGGCCTTCCTACATTTCTCTCTCTTGATAGCTTCCTCTATCTCACTCCTGTCAACATTTAATATTTTCTCATCGTCTCTGGTATTGGAGTGGCTGCTGAGGTGTTTCTTGTTGTAGTATATATATTGACAGCATTAGAGTCATTGTATAGGGTGTTAAAGTATTGTCTCCACCTTTGCTTTACTTCCCCAGGTTGATAATAAATGACCTTGCCCATCTTTAATCATCCGAATCTCAGGAACATATCTAGCACCTATAAATATATGGTGGCTTACAAATGACTATAGAATTATTAAATTCCTATATATAAATTCTTTAAAAATGTAATTCAAGTCACAATAGCATAAAAATAAGATACCTGAAAAGAATCTAATAAAAGAATTGCAAAACCCATAGTCTGGAACACTACAAAGTACTGCTATAAAATTAACAATCTAAATAAATGGAAAAGAACTCATTCGTAGAGAAAAAAACCACCAAGCAGTAACACTCTTCAGATTGTTCTATAGATCCAGTGCAATCCCTATCAGAATCCCAGATTGTTCTTTTGTAGAAACTGACAAAATAATTCTAAAATTTGTATGTAATTTAAAGAAACCTAAAGGAGACAACATAATTATGAAAAATAAAGTTGAAGGCCCAATAAATGCCTAGGTCAAACCTTATCATAAGTCAATAGTAATCAAGATAGATTAGTACTATCACAAGATCAAAACATAGATCAACAGATACTATTGACAGTCCTGAAATAAAATTATATATCTATAATCAGTTGATTTTTGGTAAAAGTTTTCAGGACAAGGAAATAGTTTTAACAGCTAGTATTATGATAAATGAATACCCACATTTATCAAAATTGAAAATTATGTTCCAAAGAACATTATTACAAAAATAATTCCAGGTACTTGGGAAGCTAAGACAGGAAAATTACAAGATCAATGTCTATCTGAACAACACTATTCTCTGTCCATCCTCCTCCTAATCCTAGCACTTAGCAATCACCTTTCTACATTCTGTTTCTATGATTTTTGTCTACTTGAGATATTTCATATTAGTAGAATCAAAAAATATTTGTGTCTTTGTGACTGGGCTATTTTGCTTAGTATATGTCCTTCTAAGGTTCATCTATGTGTAGCATGTGACATAATTTCCTCATGAAGGCTTCATAATAACCATCTTTAAATACATAACACACTTTCTTTTTGTTGTTTTGCTTGAGACAACATCTAGTTATGTATTCTACAATGACCTTGAATTAACTATGTTGATCATAGTGGCCAATAATTTGTAATCCTCCTGCTTTGACATCCTGAGTGCTTTAGATTATAGGCACGTATTACAGTGGTGGTTTGAACAGATATGGCACCTCACAAATTTATGTATTTGAATGTTTGGCTGATGTGGGATTTCCCTCTATATGCTGTGATTACCATTAATGAATAAAGAAACTGCTTTGGACCTATAGCAGGGCAGAACTTAGGCAAGGAAAACTAAACTGAATGCTAGGAAAAAGAAGGGCAAAGTCAGGGAGAAGCCACGGAGCCACCACCAGAGTCAGATATGCCAAAACTTTGCCAGTATGCCACTGCCACGTGGTGATACACAAATTCATAGAAATGGGTTAAATTAATATGTAAGAGTTAAAAAATAAGAAGCTAGAGCTAATGGGCCAAGCAGTGATTTAATTAATACAGTTTC
>LOJH01052367.1:0-12362 GCA_001685095.1 Ellobius talpinus
CTATTCCATACAATGTGTCTGCCCACGTGTCTCCCACCCACGCGCCCGCCTGCCTGCCGCCCGCTGCTCGGGGACTCTGCACCTTCCGGGGACTTACTGCCGCCTGGTACCCACCGGCAAATGCCCGCCACCACCACTCGGGCCAGTGCTCTGGGACCGGCTGCTCCCAGAGCTCGCTGCCTGCCACCACATGGCCCGCTACCACCATTCGGGTCACTGCTCGCGGCTGCTCTGTGGGGGATGCCTGCTGCCACATGGCCCGCCACCACCGCTGGCCACTGCTCTGGCATTTCTGCCTGCCTACTGCCGCCAGGGATCTTTTTAAACATTTTTAAAATGCATCACAAAGAGAATATCCCTGAGATAAAATGATGCCCTGGAGACAGCATCTGGTGAAACATCCCTCTTCTTACAAGATGGTAAAGTCAGGTTCATTCCCACCTTGTCATTTCTGCCTCTGCCTATTAGTGCCCCTCAGCTCCATCATTTCCCTTAGTTCTCCATCTGTCCTGAACCTGACTTCTTAAGCCTCTAAGCACCAGCCAACCTCCTAGTGGCTCCTACCCCTGGTTCTCTGGTCTTACTAATTGCATAGTGATACCCATGGACAACCCCAGAAAGTCCTATCTTCCAAAGACTGTTCAAACTCCCTGAGGACAGAAGCCATGGTAGGACCTTTAGCATTCCCACAGAAAGTGATCCTTCACCGTCTCTGTGAACTGACAAGATATTTCTGGCGAAGAATTGCTTAGGAGGAAATGGAAATCAGAACTCAAAACCACAAAGGGGCAAATCTTTAAAATGGCCTCAGCAATGATGTCCCCCAGACGGTTTCTAGCATCAGTGACTGTATCTTTATAATACTCTCAGAGGACAGAGGCACCACCCCCATGAACCATACCTTGGAACTCCCACTCATTCACAAGTGCTCTTTGTAGAGGTCATGAGATAGGTTCAAGTACAGCTGGCTTGTGCTACCCTAATAACTTGGATCGTAGAGCTGCTTGCTAGGAGAGAGGATGGAGGCTCTGGGCACAGCTTTGCTCGTATGTGCTGGGAAGCAGGACCAGAACTGAGTTCCTGGGAATTGTCTTTAAAGCAGTACCCCAGGCTAGGGACAAGGATGCTCATCACAGGAGGCTAGTGGGAGTTGAGCTCGGAGCTCTGATGTAAGGGTGGCTGGTCACACTCATCAGGGCTGCATCCAGATTGTGCAAAGAGATCCTGAGAGGCAGGTGTCACCACCTCCCCACAGCTCTGCCATTTCCTGCAGTCTTTGGGCTTATGAGGAACAGGCCATGATGGGTGGTGGTGAGTACGGTGTCCCTCCTGTAACTGGGGCCTCAAAAGGTAGGGACAGAGGATTCCCTAGAGCAGGCTGACTAAAACCAGCCATGTTTGATTGAAAGAACCTGCTTCAATGAATAAGGCAGAATATCAAAAGAGAATGATGATGGTTCCCAACATCAATCTTGAAGTTGCACATGCACATGCATTTGTGTGCAGATGCAACTGCACAGGTGTGCCCCTACACACATAAAATATGCATATACATGTATGAAACACACACACACAATTGAAAAAGTAAAACAAAGACTGGAAAGTGAGTTAAGACTCCCAACAGACACAGAGGACAAAGAAGCAAACCTGTCTCCCATCGCATCTCCAGCTACTGCACTCATAGGCAAAGCATGTAAGGTGGCCCATGATGGGCTGTGGAGTTCACTAATGCATGCCGGGGGTCTCGCAAACACAGCTACTGTTGGGAGGAGGCTGGAGACAGGTCCACATCAGAGTGGCAAAGAGAAGTATGAAATGAAAACAAAGGGATTCACAGAGACACCCGGTGTTTGCAAAGCCCCATCCAGTTGCTTCCTGGTCTACTGCCTCCCAGAAGCTTGAAGGGTCCATTCTCATCCCACGGACCAATAAACTCAGAGAGGCCAAGTGGCAACTAAAAGCAACCTGCATTCAAGCGGGGCAGCCAAGTGGGAACCCAGGCCCACAGATTTCTAAATCCACACTGTTCCTTGATAGCGAATTGTTGAGGACGCTTTTCAAATCCATACACACATGGGCTCTCGTGCACATTATGTGTACGTTCACAGAGAGACAAAGGGCAAAGTTTCAACCTCGTAATGACTTCTGGGTTCTAGTGTACTGTGAGGGTGCTCCCCATAGTGTGAGGCTCCAGTGGATCCCTGCAGTCCTCTCACAAAGGTAGCACTGGGGCTAGACATGCTAGTCAGCACTGTCTGCAGCTGGTGGGCATGAACACCTGCCCAGGTTCCTTCATCTGTGCAGTAGGGTGCTCACCCCTGCTCTCAACATGCTTCCTGGCCTGCCTTCTACAGCACATCCCCAATCCTTTCTCTTTGGATTCCCAAGTCCTAGGGCTGGCCTTTAGGGCCCTTCTGACTCCCTAGCCTGTGCATGGAGCCAGCTCTTGACCATCAGTGATGGGCATCTGGCCCTGGCAGGTCCCTGTCCTCTGGGACTCAGAGGCAGACAGGTGGCTAATCACAGCCAAGGGAGACATGGATCTAGAAAAACCAGCCTTCTCTCCCACAGAAGAGCTCTTGTGTGCTCAGGGTGTTAGCCCAGTGGGAAAAGACCCAGGGGACTTTCTGCATGCCCAGAGACCCTACCTTGATAAGCCTTTGCCCAGTGTGACTCTGGGCCACAATCAGGCCAGTAATGATAGAGTCACCCATCAGCCTGGTGGGGCGTCCTGGACACCGGGGACTCTGCCAGTCCCTGTCTCAGGGCATGGTGGTGTTCTGTGGGTCAGAGTCTCCTTTTCTTAAGCTGTTTCCTTTATTCCAGCTCTGGAAACAAAGCCAGAGAGTCTAGTTGTACCTGATGTGCAAGGCCCACACCGCCAAGTACCTGGGTCGACAGCAGGTGGTTCTGTTTGGTGGGTCTCTGTGCAGCTGCATACCCCTAGGAAGAATAAGGCAGAACCCCTACTCGGAAAGGACCTCAACTTTCTTACCTCTACAGCCTGTCTCTGGAAGGAGGCCACTGGCCAGGGTAGTGTTGTGCTTCCTGGGGAAGCCAGCTCCATTGAAAGCTTAAGAGTGCCATCTTGTGCTTGAGAGTAGTCAAGACAAGACGGTTCCCAGTGGGATGTGGCAGGAGCTGCCTGCTGCCTTTTTCCCCCTTTTCTTCCTCTAACCCAGGGCTTCTTGGTCCCTGTACTGGAGCCCAGCTGTCAGAAGGTTCTCAACCCTGAGAACCAGTCCTCTGAACAGTCTGGCTCCCTCCCTGCACCCCGATGGTGACACTGGTGGTGGCCCTGCCCCTGTGGAGCTGTGCTCTGTCCAGCCTGCAGGTAGGCAGGAGGGGACTGTGGAAGGCAGGACCTGGAACTCAGAAAGGGGCTTATTTATGAGAAAGGAAGGGAGATGAGAAAATGGGGATAAGGGGCGAGGGATGAAAGAGGAGAAGAGAGAGGGGAAAGGAGGGATAAGGGGGGAGAAGAAAAGAAGGGAGGGAGATGAGCAGAGAGGAAGTGAGGGGAAGGGGGAAATCTGCCATCCTTGGCTTTGGCTGGTTGCAGCTGTAGCTTCTAATTCCAAGAATTACCTTCCCTGTTCAGGAACATGTGTACATGTTCTATGGATTCAGATAATGTGGGCGTTTGGGGGAACTGTCAGAAATCAAGGAAAATGCTACTGGCCCTAAATGGCTACTACCCTGAGGGGCATCACTTTCTTCAAGTGTAGGTACTTGGAGGTGGGGGCATTACAAAATCCAAAGCTAGGGCCCCCATCTATGCATTCTACCCACTGGACACCTCTCTCCAGACTTCACTGCCAGACTCACAGAAATGCCTGTTTTGAATTTTAACTCTTTTCGTCTTAAATTTTGGATTCAAATGTCTTCAAGTGGGTTTGAGGTGGGAGAAACAGAGGAGATTTGTGGCAAAGAAAAAAAATGTGAAGAAGATAGAAGAGGACCCAAATGGTCCCCACTTCATCATCAGATTTAAATCTTCTCCTTTCTCTTCCTGAAGTAAAAATGCAGGTGAGCTTTGGGAAACGAAATGCAGACAGAGCACAGGCGTACAGGGCAACAGCCGTAGCTCTGCACAAACACAAAGCCTGCCCTTCCCAGCTCACACAGCTCAGCCTGGGTGACACAGAACACAGCCACTGGCCAGAAACCTGTGTGGCAGTGTCACATACAGCACAAAGCCCTTCCCTGCTTAAGAAAAGCGTACGCTTACATGCACACACACATGTATTTATAAGTTCTAGATAATATAGAGATTGAAGTATTTTTACCAATAACTTTTTTGCTTTGAAGATAAATTATCTCAGAAAAGTCAAGATGAGGGACAAAAAGATCAGCCTGAGAAGGGAAGGAACCAGGGTGTCTACTCCAACCTCTGTTCTACTCTCCAGGCATGCAGAATACAACTATGAGAAAGGTGTGTCCTTTTCCATGGAACCCAGAATGCCATTTGGGTTGCTGAGGGCGAGCTTTGGCCCAGCAGAGAGAATAATGGAGCCGTGTCTTTCAGGAATTTAACGCAATTTAAAGAGAACGCCGATGGGGGGAAAAGAGTCTTGAGGTTTTAAGAATTGTACACAGTAAGTCCCCATTTTCAGCAGCTTGGCTAAATGGGTGTTTTTAATGCAAATTAGTTCAAATTGCTATCAAGAGTAATTATGGTAAAAGAAAAACAGCATTTCCATCATCCTTCCCTCATTTAACTCTTCTACGGTGTCTTTTAAATAACTTAGCCATAAAATTTCAATTGACCACTAAAGGAAAGTGCTATAGGCAATGGGAAGATAGAGGGGGCAGCAAGGCAAAGGTCTGACAGCGAAGGTCCAAATGGATCTCTCTCTTCATGGCCTGTCTGTCTTTGCTAGCCAAGGTTGCTCTGCTAGGGTGAGGCGACTTCCTCAGGAGTTCAGGGTGAGGTCAGGAGGCATCACAAAGTCAGGGCGGAAGGGGAGACAAACCCCTCACTGCACATGTGGCCCTCTTTCCCCAGCACCGCTTGTTGGAGTCAATTCATTATTATAATATTAGGGAAAACAGGCAAGCCTGTAAGATAGAAAATTGCATCTCATTTGTTCTAAATTTGCCAAAGTCTAACTCTTAAGGGAGGCCTTTACATATTTGCTAATGGGATCTGTTTCTTATTGCCCCAAAATGCATAATATCCAAAAGGAATCAGATTCTCTTCCTGGCCTTGAGTCATCGGAACACAGAACTAAAAACTTGATTTTACCAGCTCCTGCTTCAGGCGCCCTGATCGCTCTGGGTGTCAGGGAGAAGCCTTTTATTTACCTATTACAGCATCTGTAGCATAAAACCATTGTGTTCCCTTCATGAACAGACTCAGCTGCAAATGCTGGGACAAAAAAAGAGCCCCCTTTTAAAACGTGCACACTTATTGGGATTATTAAATCACCGCAGCTAATAGTGGTTGTCACCAACTTAATTTAAAAAGCTGATTATTACTCAAGCCCTCTGTATTTTAGGCCTGATGCTGAATAATTAGCAGTTGCGATTATTTGGTTAATTTGCAGATTAGGCACAAGTAAGCACCTGTTTTGAGAACCGCGGCCACTCGACCTTCAGCTACAGAGACGGAGTGAGTCAGCCCAGCTTCCAGAACAAAAGTATCCTGTCAAATAAATGCATTTTGATGCGGGTCAACCCGAGCAAAGGAACACTTTGGAGATCAACCGCCTGCATCCCTGCAGTCAAAAGTCAGGCACAAAAAAGCCACTCCAGAAATGTTTAAATTAGCTGCCTCCCTGGTGAAGTCAAATCGAATCAAATGGCACACTCAGAGCCTAAACAAGTTAAAAGATAGTCCTCTTGGGTAGCAGTCACCAGCACAATAGTAACTAGACAAAAGGGGTCCGGGCGACCTCACTCAATAAAGATTTCTGGTGAAAATGGGCACGAAGTAGAAGGTGGTGGGGCTGGAGAGCAGACCCATCTCCTGCGTGTTCTTTCTATTGCTGCATTTGTCATCAGTCAGATGATGGTAATAAAATTTGTAACTGTTTCCCTTATCCGTGGCTGCGATTTACCTCCTCTAATAGACAATGGAAGTGCTAAAAGGCCCATATACATCTTCATTACAGACTCCGGTGCCCGAGCCACTCTCCTCTGGAGACGCTTTTATTCATTTTTACACAATTTGCCTACTGTACGGTACAGATGGTTTCTATTAAGTAAAATATCTGTTTTCTTCCAAATTTTTAGTTTTCATGATTCAATTACCTTAAAATGATTGTGCATTGTATTATCTCCCCTCCTGACTTCATTTAGCTCCAACACTCTCAGCATAAACTGTGAGCCCAGTTTCATCCGCTCAGAAAAATCACCCACATACTGTGATGTTTCTGAGGGTTGCTCCGCTCTGGCTGTGATGTCCATGCTTTCATCAGTTCCTTTCACCCAAGTCTTAACTGTGTGGATAATTTTCTGGAGATAAACTTAAATATGAAAGGCTGTACATGGAAACTTTGGACTGATATTAAAATGGAATTTTGTTGTTGTTGTTATACGGTGAAAATGGGAGGTACGCTTGTGAGCATGCATGTTGCCTGTGCTGGTGTCTGTGCTGCTGAGTGCCTCCTCCTTGGCAGCAGTCAGAACTACTGCCCCCACATGGTGGACCCCTGGAGTCAGCTTCTCTTTGCAGTCTTCCTTTTTCTGAATCCTCTTCCTGTCCCAGTTTGTCCTGCCTTGCCTGTAGGGACAGCATGAGGTGGGTTCCACACCCACCTTCTCACGCCTGGAGGGCCATGCTCTATACCCTGGCTCCCCTGGTTGTTGGGAGCTTGCTTCTGAGTGCCTGGAACCTAGCAGCCTGCTTGTCTCGCTCTATTAGCGTGATAGTAGGCAAATGCTCCCTGGAAATTTCCCCTCTCTTGCATTTTACATTCATGTTTTATTCTGGCTCTCAAGTGTTCCAATTTTTCCCTCTGGAATATAGCCTGCAGCAGAGACCCTGTTGCTCCCTCTAGGCCCCCTCCAGTCTCAACAGCCCCAAACTTGGGCCAAAAAACCTCTCATTGTAGAGGGAACACAGAAAGGAGCAAGTCCAGCCTTTCCAGGAGGGAAGGCCGTGAGGGGAGAGGGATGTTCAGAGAATAAAGGGTGCCCTTTCAAGAAGGAGGAGCGGGTGTGCCAGAGAGACGGTCTGGCAGTGTCTCTGCAGACAAGCTTCCAGAAGAGCCAAGAAATCTTTGCATGCATCCCTCCAGAATCTTCCCTCAGCAGGCATGTGTGGAGTTTACCAGGAGTGGGCCTCTCCTTCAAATTATCACAAAAGAGGGACTGACTCCCCTGGGACCTCATCCTGGTCCCATGAAGACTGAGTTGAGTAGCCACGGGTATATTCAATAATAAAGGAGCAGCCTGGGGGAGACCGTGGAGCCCTCCAAGGCCCTTGACACTCCTTGACAGCGCAGTTTTGTTCTGAGGCATGCTGTATTTGGGCTTGTCGCCTACCACCCTACACCAAGAGCCAGTGAGGCCCTGCCGGGAAACTCCTTCCAGAGATTGGTCATAACTCACGAGGGAGACTTTGCCTAGGCAGAATGGGAGGATTCAGAATGCATCTTGGCGAAGGAGGTGATGAGATGCTGGGAGACTCCCCTCAGGTCTCTGGTATGAAGAATTTGTGTGGTGTGATCCCACTGAGTCACCGCAGAGTTTAGTCAGCATGGCACAGGCAGATCTGAGGTAATGACAGAGGATGAAGGATTACGGTCTAAACAATAGTTCCTTGTGACAGGAAACAGAAACCACCAGTTTAAGATCACTCCAACCTGCAGTGTTCACAGAGGACCAGCCACCATGTGTGCTACCCACGAGTCCTGTCTTTGTCTGTGGGAAATATGGCCCTGCCCACAAAGATTTGGTCAATTTAGCTACCAAGACCAGCTTCACCACCATGCTAGAAAGCAGTTAGGCTATCTGGACAATGGTCCTAGCCTCTTCTACTCTACTCCAACATGTGTGACATCCTGCACACACATACACACACTCATACACACACACACTAATATGCCAGGCCATGCAAAGCCAACAAGAAGAAGTGTGCTGTGAATGGAAGGGCCCATGTACAGGCTAACACATCTATCTAAGATGTCCACACGAGAGTCAGAGACTAGAATTCTCTCCTCCCTTTCCTCTTCTTCCTCCTCCTCCCCTGGGTTCTAGAAATGTCCACATTAACCCTGGGAACACTGTGACATCCCAAACTACAGGAAGGCTGGGCTCCAGTCACTCATCTCTTAGGTGGAAGCCCAAGCAGCCAGAGGCAGGTGCAGCTAACCCTGCTCTGGTGGGATCCCTACCAGGGGAGGTGCACATGGGGGGGTCATGTTCCTCAGATAACCAGTGAAAATGATCAGCTGTTTCTCTGAGCCGACAGCATTTCCTCATCACTTCACAGGACGGGAAGATGTTGGCAGCACTAGGATGTTATATTACTCCATTCAGAGGGAAATTTAACTGTTCCAAAATCAATTTCAGGGTGTAGGGATGGCAGTCGGTAATGCGATAAAGTGGCTTGGAGATCAAGGGGCAGTGAGGCAATAGACTGGGAGAGTCTGTAGTCAGTCAGCCTGCTGCAGACAAACCAATCCTTCCTCATTTAGGGAAGAGCATTCCGCTGATGAGCAAAATGTATTCACCATGGGCTCACCAGGCTCTGTCTCCTGTCTGACGGCAGATCTGGTCCTGGGAGAGGAAATGAGAGCAAGGCTCAAGGATGCTAACATGTGCAGGGTCCTCTTCGGGCTTAGCCAGTGAGGGACTCCAGGACCCAGAACAAGAATTCAAGTTCTCTCCAAGGACATTGCCTCCCTTTCAGAGAGAGGGGAATCACAGAAGTTACAGGGAGGATTTGGGGATATCTAGAAGGGAATGCATGGTAGCTGGTACATCATAGATGCTCCAGCAATGGGGTGCCCCTTACTGTCTAACATCTATGGACTTCACTGGTTAAGGACCGTATACAAAGAGCATTCTCAGGTTTCACTAGGTAAGGGGAATGTACAGATCATCCTCCATCTCTGCTAGTTAAGAGTCACACACAGAGCATCCACAGGTTTCACTAGCTAAAGATGCAAACCCACAACCGCTGCCAGCTTCGCTAGTTCCAGGGCATGCATGGAACACCTGCCAACTTCACCAGCTGAGGGGCAGACAGGAAGCATCTTCCAAACTGATTAGCTAAGGGGCGCATGTGGCATACTACCTACCCTTCTAGCTAAGGGGAATGCATGAAGCATCTGCCAGCTTCCGCCACATCTAACAAGAGGGCGTGGGGCTTGGGAAACCAGTTTCATACTTGGAGAAAAATGGAAAATAAAGCAAACCAATTTGTGATCCATGAGAAGTGAGGCCAGGCTCTAGGTATTGGGGGCAGCATGGAGAAGAGGAATAGGGTCTGCACAAGAAGGCTGAGAAACCTCAGAGAAGAAGGCAGACTTTGAGCCTCAGATCCTAAGTCATGGAGAAGAAGCTACACTGGCCCAGAGTTAAACACCTAGTGCAGGCTCATTATATCAATAGCATAACAGATACGTTTAAAATTCACACAAAGCTGTGGGTCAAGTGCATACACACAAATACACACACATACACACACACACGCTAATATGCTAGTTAATATATATTAACTAATGCATTTGAAAGTTTATATGTGTATTTTTATATATACTACATATAGTGTATATAACTATGTATGTATATAGTATATACTATATGTGTATATTATATATACTGTAATAGTATATATGCATATGTGTATGAATATATGTATGTGTATATGTACATTGTGTATATGTGTGTATATATATTATATATATATCATATATATGTAGCACGTGTTGGGATGGAGTAGAAGAGGCTGGGATCATTGTCCAGATACATATATATATACTAATGCATTGGAAAGTTTCCATCCATGGTGCTGTTTGTACACACCAAGGTTACATTGCCCCCCCCAGTAAAGCTGGATGACTTTAACCAAGTGCTAGCTCAAAAGTCTCCCTTAGACAGTGAGGTAATAATAACACAGGCATGATAACATGCATGAAAAGGACAGCAGTTTCCTAAGCAAGAAATCTGCTGGGCCAGAAATGGGGTCCTCAGGACAGAATAATTGATTGCAACCTCCTTTCTCACTCTCTAATATTGCTCTATGTTCTAGGCAAAGCCTGGTTAGGGTTGGCAGAAATGTGAGCTGTGTGTACAGTCTCAAACAGCAAGGTCAGCCTCCACCCAATGCCCACAGATCCCAGCCGGTATGGATGGACCCTGAAATCAAACCCAAGGGTGCATCTATCTCCAGACATCAGCAAACAGAAGTGTGTGCTGATGCTATCCCTGCTGTATCTTGTACACAGAACCTACAGGCTCAAGCAATTAATTTCCCAATTGGATTACACACCTAATCACAGGAAAGGCTATGGATGGAAAAAAAAACAACTATCAAGAACGTTTTTGAGGCAGCATCTGCTAATCTTCCCTCAGAAAGGATGAAAATACAAATCCACTTCCCTTATAACCTTTGGGCCCATAAAAAAGAAGGAACATGGAAATTCATAAATTAGCATGCAAAGAAAAAAGTTGTTGTTTTTGGTTTTTTTTAAACTTGCAAGGATTTGTATTAGTTGGTCTCTGAGGAAGAGTTTTCCCCAAATTTTATTTTGACGCTGCCTTGAATATCTGGCACATGGCCCAGACTGCCTTCAAATATTGCCCAAGTTTCCCAGTACTGCAGACCCCGTTCAGAAGTTGGGGTCTTTATTAAAGAGACGTTATCTGAGATGGCTCCTATAGCCAGTGACAGGAATGATATTTTTGTGGCTAGAAAGCCACAAATGAACATGATATTACATGACTGAAAGCTGTGTGTTGAAGATGTGGTGGGCAAAGGGAACTGTACCCAAAAATAAAATTAAATGTGACCTAGTGAAAATGCAATATGCAATCCTAGAGCAGACTCTGGAAGAGAAAAAAGACAGCTGTGTACACTGGGTCGGTGGGAAGTGGGGGGAGGGGCTAAAAGTCCACATGAAGTCTGCCAATCCATTTCACAGTCTCTGGTGCCTATTACCTTCCTTGTTAAATGTTCCGCAAGTGAGATGTGGGCCCTAGGGGGAAGTGGGGTGGCTGCAAAGCAAAGGTCTGTGTCTTTCTGTATACTAGACCATGATCACATAAAAGGAACACTAGGGGAAGCTGAGTGATGAAGGTGCAGAAAGTCCAAGAGGAAATTTGTGTATATTTTTCTAAAACTTAAAATCATTCCAAAATTAAAAGTTCATTGAAACAACTGTGGGGTGGGGGTGGGGGAGAGAACTGTATGGTAATTTTCATTTAAAAAAACAAGCTTGTCATTTAGGAAAAAGATTAACCATAAATGATTTCGATCATGCCACAAGAAAAGCACTGAAGAACCAGAAAGAAGAGACTTTGCTGTCCAGTGCTTTCCATACTAGGTTCCACTCAGGCTAAGAGATAGATCAGCCAGTAATATATTTCCTTGTCAATGGAAAAAGCTGTTTCCATGTTAAAAAAGCTGTGTGTGCAATGACTGGTCCAGTTTGAGATCCATGTCATGAGAGGGAGCCCACCTCTGACACAGCCTGGAGGGCCAGGAGCTAGGAGCTAGATAGACCAGAGACCTAGGATAGAACTAAACTTGACTGGCAAAAAAAGTAAATGAAATGATTCATAATGATATTCAGCTGTACACACAGATTAGTGCCTTGCCCAATTGTCATCTGAGAAGCTCCACCCAGCAACTGATGGAAACAGACCATAGCCAACATTAGGTAGAACTTGGAGAAATCCTGCAGAAGAGAGGGAAGAAGGATTGTAGGATCCAGAGGGGTCAAGGATACCAAAAGAAAACCCATAGACTCAACTAACCTGGGCTCATAGTAGTTCACAGAGGCTGAACCACCAACCAGGGAGCCTGCATGGGAGTGACCTAGACCCACTGCCTATCTGTTACAGTTGTGTAGCTTGGTCTTCTTGTGGGACTCCTAACAGTGACAACAGGGGCTGTCTCTAACTCTGTTGCCTGCTTTCAGGACCCTTTCCTCATACTGGGGTGTCTCATCCAGCCTTAGTAGCAGAGGAGATGACTAGTCTCACTGCAACTTGATATTCCATGACTGGTTGATTTCCGTGGGAGGCTTGCCCTTTTCTGAAGAGAAATGGAAGAAGTGTGGATGGGGGCAGGTGGGAGGAGGGAAGGGGAATGAAACTGTGGTCTAGATGTAAAAATAAACAGATAGATAGATAGGCAGACAGACAGACAGACAGATGATAGATAGATAGGCAGACAGACAGACAGA
>LOJH01052368.1:0-12361 GCA_001685095.1 Ellobius talpinus
TACTCTTTTGGCTTTTTGAGGGGCCCACCACCCAGCTCTCAAATAAATCACACATGGAGGCTTATTCTTAGTTCAGAATACCCAGCCTTAGCTTAGTTATTTCTTGCCTGATTTTCTTAAATAATCCTGACTACCTTTTGCCTCTGGGATTTTTCCTTTTCTTTGTATCTTTCCCTCTTACTCCATGGCTGACTGGGTGGCTGACTCCTGAAATCCCCCTCCCCTTGTTCTCTTGCTCTTCTACTTCCTCCTTTCTCTTTCTATTTATTCTCTCTGCCTGCCAGCCCAGCCTATCCTTGCTCCTGTCTTCCTATTGGCCGTTCAGCTCTTTATTAGGACCATCAGGTGTTTCAGACAGGCAAAGAATCAAACAGCTTCACAGAGTTAAACAAATGCAGCATCAACAAAAGTAACACAGCTTTACACCATTAAACAAATGCTCCACAGCATAAACAAAAAGAACACACCTTAAAGTAATTTTCCACATCTTTGCCTTGCACACACTAGACCCTGGGCTCCATCCCCAGCGTCAGAAAAGCAGAATTTATCTGGTCTGGAAGTTAGTGATCCACTGTTGGGAATGCAGCTCCCCCGACAGAGTGCTTGTCTGTCATACACAAAGTTTCGGGTCCCATCCTTTTGCACAACACTAAACCAGGTAAGATGACACATTCCTATAATCCCACCCCCTCTAGAGGCAGGAAGATGAGAAGATCAAAGTCATCATTGGGCAGCCTGGCATGGGGCACACTCCTTCATTCCAAGCATTTAGGAAGCAGAAGCGGAAAGATCTCTGAATTCCAGGTCAGCCAGGGCTAGGTAGGGAAACCCTGTCTTGAAAAAAAGGGGAAAAATAGTCATCATGGGCTAAATAGTAAACTGGTGGCAACCTGGGCTCCAGAAGACCCTATATCAATAAGTTATCGAAGCTGGAGTTCTGGCTATAGCAGGACGCTTGAGTCAACCTGACATGAACCGTGACCTTTCTGCATTCTGTGTCATTTTCACATTGCTGCAGCGAAACAGACTTGGATCCCAGTTCAAAGGTCGGGAACCTGAGAAAAATTAAGATGTTACAATTCTTCGGTGGCCCAGCTAGAATCTGAGCAAGGATCCCACCTGCTTGCCCAAATGCTGGTCCTTTCAGCTCCACTCTCAGACCCACACTGTACTAACCTTTGTTCGGCCCTGTTCTGTGAGGCTGGCACCCAGCCAGTCTCTGCAGACTCCTGCTGCTATGAAAGATTCTATTTCCATATTCTCAGAGTGAGCCCAGCTTAAGTTGCGGTACTCCAGAAAAGGCTTTCATCACACACAAGGACAGATGTTATAATTTATAACAAACATGTTTGTGTTTGTCAACATGTGCCTCTGACATGCCAGGGACTCCTTGAGATGAGGCTAGCCTTCTGACTTCTTGGTTATCCTATTATGTTGGTTGGCAAATGTTTATTTCTATTTATTTTCCTGAGACAGGGTCTCTTGTATTCCTGGCTGACCTGGAATGCCTTTGTAGCTGAATAGGAGCTTGAACTTCGGATCCTCCTGATTCCACCTCCTGAGTGTTAGGATTACAGGTGTGTGCCAGGTCATGAAGTACTGTGGATGCCCAGGGTTTGGAGCATGCCATGCAAGAGCTCTAGCAACTGAGTCACCCCACCTCCCTCAGAACTAGATATGTAAATCAGGATCCGGCACCTGCCTCTGCTTCCCAAGTGCTAGATTTACAGGGCTGCCTCACTATGCCTGGCTGAACAAACTTAACTTTTTTTCTTTTTTAACGAAGGAAAACAATAGAGTCTGGTGTTACCACACAGGCCTGTACTCTCAGCATCCAAATAGCTGAGGCAGGAGAATTGCTGCCAGTTTGAGGCCAGCCTCGGCTAGAGTGAGACCTTGTCTCAAAGAGGGGTGAACAAAAAAAATTCAACACCAGCATCATGGCTTGGTGGCTTGTAGAAATACTGTTCCTGGGGCCTATCTCAACTCCCATGAGCGTGGGTCTGACTTTCAGAGTTTGTAACATCTCCCTTCTCAGAGCCATTCCGTTCACACGCAGAGAAACGTACCGACGCTGATCCCTGATCCCCTCCTTGAGACTCCTGTGAACCAAACGCTCCTAAATGCCTCCTGGGAACCAAGGTTGTGACAGAAACACCTTAGTTTAATAATAGAATGCCATTTTCAGGTGGCCTCGTGCTTCAGGGTGCCATCTCCAGGTCATAGGAGGACTGGTGAGAAAGGGACACTTTGGTGGCCTTGGGTGGGCCAAGGCCAGGAAAAGATGGGAGGAGCTGGAACCACTGGGTCTCATCCCCCATCTGTTTGCAAATATCCCGCAGTGCTGAAGCTGAGCATAGAACCAAGGCCAAGGCCAAGTTTATATAATGCGTGAGTTCAGGACGCCCCTGCTCTCCCTGTGGGCTACAGAACACAACACCTCTCTAGGATGGAAAATGCCTTTTGTTGGATTTCCAGCTCCCGGATGATCTCTTATGGAGAAACTTCCTGGGTTCTTTCGTTGCAGGAATGGGGGTGGGGGCCGGGAGGGAGGGTGTGGAGTGTCTGGCCTTGGGTGGGGAGCTGAGAGCAGATTTTCCGGTCGGAGCGTTCCTTCGGCTTCTCCATGCATTGTGGGTACCCACAGACTTTTGCGTACCTTCGCGGAAAACTGGGTGACACTAGGGATATCAGAGGATGGTCAGAGGGAGGGAGCATCAAGCCACATGACAGGCCAGATGACTGAATTGGGAGCTCTGCTAATCATCTCAGGGTCACCCCCAGTGACATCTGATGGCAGCCTGTCCGATGGTAGAGGCAAGGGGTGAGCGCTGGCTGCTGCTAACTTGGGGTCGAATTGGAGTTTAGGTGGAGTCAAGGAAATCCACTGCCAAAGCAATAAAGACAAAACATCAGCATTTTCTAGGCTGGAAGCAGGAGAGTCGGAGAGAAAAAGCCCACTCGAGTCGTGTTCCAGTTTTGGACTGTTTTGGGGACTGTATAAGGCCACCCCGAGGTGGGGTTGCTTCTAGGGTCTGAAGTATCGGCTTCCTGGTCCGTTTTATTTCACAGTTTCTTTCAGGCCCCATCTCTCTGACCCAGACTATTAGTAAGGCAGGGGCCGGACTGGGAATACAGCTCAGCGGTAGAACACTTAACCCATCCATGTGAGGCCCTGAGCTGTGTTCCCAGCCTGGAGAGAGCCAGGTCCCCAGGAGCACAGGTGTAGGGGACAGGCACCCTTGGCGACTGAGATGAGCCCTGTACATCTTTGTAAGGACTTTGCGCAGGCATCCTCTTTGCCCTGCCGTTAATTAATATCGAACAGAGTTTTAAATTCTAGACCCAGGGACTTGGGAGATGACTCAGTTAGCAAAGTGCTTGGACCTGAATTCCATCCCCAGCACCCATACAAAAGTGGGGTTGCATCTGTAAGCCCAGCCCTGGGTAGGAGGACCCATGGGGCTCTCTGGCCAGTCAGGCCAGCCAGGCCAGCCAAAACAGTGACCTTCAGACTCAGTGAAAGAGCCTGAGTCATGGAGAGTGATTGAGGAGGACACCTGACGTCAGCCCCTGGCCTCCACAAGCACTAAATTCCAACCCAGAGCCAATCCACCAATGACGTGTGCAACACTCCTGACTGTGTGCTGTGATCCATGGCTTTGCAAGCCTACCCTGGCTACCGGCATTCATTTATTAATAGAAAGAAGGGGGCTGGTGGTGGCGGCATATGCACTTGGAAAGCAGAGGTGGGGGGATCTCAGTGAGTTCCAGGTCAGAGAGAACCACATAGTAATAGCTTGGGGTAGGGTTTCGGGGGCTGAAGGTGGTAGAGCCCTTGCCTAACATTCACAAGATCCTTGGTTCCATCTCTAGTATACACATATAGGATGGGGTTGGGAAGTAGGGAGCGGGAATAACAATGTCTTTCTTTAATAATTAAAACAAACAACCGTCCACCAGTCAACTTGTTGCTTTCTTTGGCAACAGTTAACTCCACAAGCAATCTCCTCAGGACAAGACAAAACGATGAAGAAGGGTGGTAGGCTTGGGATGGGGTAGGGTGGGGGTTGGGGCTCCAGTGAATGGAATCCTGGCTTTATTTACTTTGGGGCCTTGTTAAGACACATTCACTAAGAGATAAAAAGGTTTTCTGTTGGGACAATCCCAAAATGACTTTGTTTGATTCAATTAAGTAAGACCTAATGAAAGAGAAATCCGGAGTGGAGACAGGCATCGTCTCACCGGGTGAGTTGTAAATACCTTCTGACCGGGTTTAAGAGGCAAAGCTCTCGAAAATCTAATCTATTTTAAAAATGCATATCCTCACCACAAATTGCTATGAAGAAGATAGCTGCGCTGATTGCATGCTGAGATAATTATTCTGCATCGCCACTTAGGAGACAAGAGTTTCTGATAAATACTATAGTGTCAGTCTTTGTTAATGATTTGGGAGGGGAAGGAGAAAACCTCACACAGTGGAGGTCAGGGTGGCTTTATTTCTTCTGCCTGCTTCTCTTGAACTGGGGGTATGGGAACCTACTGGGGCTTGGTCACTGGATTCTGCTGTGGGCTAACCTGTGCTCACTGTCAGCTCTCCCGTCTCCACAGACCGGTGAGAGTGGTGACATATCAGTGTCCCCTTGACTCTGAGGTCAGGCTTGTGACAGCAGTGTGCTGCTCCCATGTGCCTTCCTCAAGGATTGGCCTCTACATGACCCCAGGGGGTCCAGAGAAAAGTCTGAGGAAAAACTACCTGTGGATGTGGAAGAACTGTGTTAGCATGTTGCCCAGCACTGCTGGTGGGGTGGAGCTTGACCCTGTCTGTGGCAGTTCAGGGCTCAGCAGTTGGGTGCCCTGCCCCTCACCACACCCTTTGAATGCAGGTTGGCTCAGCTTTGCACAGTGCATTACTAATCCTTTCATGTCTTCACTCTTTCAATGCTTTAATAAGTGCTATTAGGAGCCAGTTGTATGCTAAGCGTTGATCTGATATCAGAGCTAGAAAGTGAGCAAGAAAATATAAGCGGATGGATAGTGAGCAAAACAGTGCTTTGGGTTATAAACTAAATGGAATAGGGCAATGCTTAGTAATTGGCTAGTGATGGGGGAACATTTTACATTTGGTAGTCAGTGTGAGCTGTTTGCTTGTTTGTGGTTAGGGGGTGAGACATAGCCTCTCTCAGTAACACAAGCTGCCATAGAAATCACTGTGTGTAGTTCAGGCTAGCTCAAACTCGGAGCACACCTGCTGCCTCTGCCTGCTAAGTGCTGGGATTGTAGGTGTGAACCACCATCCCTGACTCAAGGTGTACCTCTTTGACCAGGTAACTGGAGGAAGAGTTATCTCAAGAGTCGGAGGCAGAAAGCCCAGGAAAGAACAGTTGAGAGCAAAGGGCCTGAGGCAGAAATGAACAAGCAGAGCTGGGATCTGGCCCAGGAGATGGAGCCCATGCACGTCACAAGAAGCGAGTCCGTGTCCTGGGATGCATGGGGCAGCCTCTCCCTTTCTGGTTCCTAGCTGACATGATGGTGGATTCACAGGGCTGTAGACCAGAGTCGCGGTTCCTTCCAGTTGCCTATCTTCATGCCAGCAGCATTCCCAGAGAAGAAAAGGCAGGTGGCATCTAGTGGGCACCTGTAGTGGTGGAGGGAGAGAGTGTGGGATGGCCAGGAAAGTATGCAGGGCCCGTTGCTGACCAGAGCACCTCTCGCTGGTATGCTGACCACTGATAAATTATTCCACATACGCTCTACCTCAGCTTTTCCATAGAGACACGCTGTCCGTCTTATAGGGAGGAAGCAATTTCATGTCAAGTCACCAGGACAATTTATCAAATTTAGCAATTTATCAAAAGCATGCACTAAGGATTGTTTTCTTGAGTATTTTACGTTAATATGAATATTTTCAATATACAAATATATTTATACTCAACATTTAGAAATATATTCAAGTAGCACAGTAATATATTTGCCATAGATATTAATTTTTAATATTTTAATAATCAATTTAGTAAAATAGAGAAAAGTGTTAGGAAATAATCCTTTCCCTGTATGATTGAAATGGTTTTGTCAATAATCATAAAGTGAAATTAATAACAAAAATAGCCAGAAAAGAAATTTCAACCAAAAATTTCCTTGAACTGAATATTTATTTAATCTTGCCAGAAATAAGTGAAAAAGAAGGGGAAAATCCCAATGCCATTACTATATCATTTCTATATTTAGTGAGAATTAAGTATTGATTCTTATTATAGTCTCAATAATATAGTCTCAATGCAAATACTTGTTCATTAACTAAATGACTTTTGATAAAATAATAATATATCAGAGATAGAGCTTAGGTACCCAACATTGTTATAGTGACTTGTTTTGTTCTGAATTTAAAACAAAATAATTTTCCTTCAGTGTCAAAGTCAGTAACATGTTGTGGGGTATTTGATCACACTGTAAAACTCCTAGACTGTATTAATAAAATTAACCTTGGATCAGGGAGAGGAGTCATTGACTAGTTGCAAAGTATTAGTCATAGAGAGTATGGAGGACCCAGGAAGACAGAAAGACACACAGGAAGGAGTAGGGAGGGATTTGGAGATTCAAGGTTCTTATGGTTTGGGATGGATGGAGAGACACTTTCTTGCTGGGTCTGCTGCCAAACAGGAAGGCCAGCTGATTGCGTCTCAGCTTCTCTGATCTAGAAGGTTTTTAACCCAACATCTGACTCTGGAGTCTTTATTGGTAAATAGAACAAGTTAGATAAAAACAACTGTAACATATTTCACGTATGAACTAAAACTTGTTCCCACCACAGGAAACGTCCTACCTCTTACTACTTAAATTTTAGTATGCAAATCAAAATTCATGCGATCACGCAGAACGGGGACACTGAGGACACCCAGTTCTGTTTTTCATCTTGCTGCCAAGGTTGCTATTGATCTTTGCTTTGGGTACACATTTTAAAAGCAATGAGGCTGGTAGCATGGGGCTACTCCCGACCAAAGTGCTGGAAACCGCCTCAGATAGAGCCCTATAGCAGAAGGGTCTAGTGGGACCAGAGGGTATTTGGGAATTGTGTGAACTAACTTCCACATAGAATAACATTGCTTTGTTAAAGGATATGTGATACTGCTTCGAAATTTGATGCTTATGTCTATGGATGCACCCCAGTTTGCAGTGAGGTGACAGCTGGACTTGTTGATTGTGTCATAAATCCAAGATGCAGTGCATTTGTCCAACCTCCCAGACGTCACAGCTTAGCAATACAGCACAGTGGAGCATCATCTGCTCACCCTCATTAGCATGAGACTCACCTCTGCTATCCAGCATCCAGAAGAGAAAAAGAAGACTCCAAATTCCAAGCCCATTGCTTCTGTACCATCACATAATTGAAAAGGTATACATTGAATAATCAATCAGTGTTTTATTGACCTGAATCGTCTTCTCTGCCTGGGACGTGTATTCTGTTAATAACATTACTGAGAATGCTTAGGTTGTGGCAACGGACGTGGGGGGCAGCTTTTAGCTGTTTTAGAATTCTCCACAGAGGAAGCAGCCCTCCTACTGCCTTGCCCTCAGTTTCCTAAAGGTTTGACCCAGTTACTCCTGAGAACAGTGGCACCTGCTGTGGTGGGCAGGAGGGTTTCCTGACCCAGTGGGTGCACACGTACATCAAGGAAAACTTCCTGGAAGAAGGCATTAAAACAAACTTGCATTTTAAACTTCAGTGGATTTTAGTATTTTCAGAATCATGTAACCATCGTCATTATTTAACTTAGGAACATTTCCATCAACCCAAAAGGAACCCTGTGTCTGGGATCAATGGCCTCATGTCCCTGCTCTCTGCAGCTCTGGACAGTCATAGCCCCTGCGGGGCTTTGTGTGAAGCCCTGATTTTGAGCTGAGGGAGGCATGAAGCAAAAGAAGCAGCTGGCCAGACAAGATGGGCAGCCTGCTCCCTGCTGACATGCCCTGGTCGGCAGATGGAAGATGGAAAACGTGGGCAAGAAATTGACAGGACAGACAGAGGGTGAAGGTGTGAAGCACAGTGTGCCATCAAAGCCAAAGAGCCTACAAAAGGTGCTCCGCCAGGGGACTAGCAAGTTCCAAAGAACCTTCCATAAAGTGCTTGCTTCGGAAACACAGAGGGCACATGTACAGACATTTTTATTTCTTTTTAAAACATCATATCACATTGCTTTGTTTTAAATATTTATATGTCAGAACTATGGAGGTCATATACGTGTGCTCCCACAGATATGATATAATCTAATTGTTGCCGTGTGTGTGTGTTGTGTGTGTGTGTTCGCATGCAGGTGCATATATGTGCCTGTGTGAGTATGGAGGCCAGTGGACAGCCTTAGGTGATCCTCCTCAGGGACCACTCATCTTTTTTTGGCTAGACTGACAGGCGTGCAAGCTCTGAGGATCTGTTTGTCTCAGCTTCCCCAGCTCCAGGATTATAAACACATCACCACACCCAGCCTTTTATGTGAACACTGAGAACCAAACTCACATCCTCACACTGATGCAAGAAACACTCTACCCACTGAGCCAACCCTCCAGTCCAGATTTTAACTCATATACAGAGCAAATAGTTGAAATCATTCATAGCTTGAAACACTATTTCCAGACTTGGGATTTCTTGTTGATATCTGACTTAATGTAGGATGGGACTTAGACTGAAGGTTCAGGGTAAATGGCATTTCAGAGAAGTTTGTTTTTCATCTGAATGTCTTCCTCTTAGCTTTTGCCTATTTCTTACTTGAAATTTACTTATCTGCTTAGTTCTCCAGGGAGAATGGAAGAAAAGCTTTGAACTCATCTCAGGGGAGCTGGACCCAGACCCAAAGTCTGTCTTTGCCCCATTCCTGGCCACTCTGTCCTGTCTCATGTACCTATAGATTACTTTCCTATGTATGTAGCAGAGTTGCTTGTACTAATGTGTGTTAATGTGAGTACGTCGCGTTATGTGCCCTCCTTCTTGAAAAGAAGACAGCATAGTTCTAAAGCTGGCTTTCTCCCACTTGCTACACTGTGGAGAAACTTCCCAACTCAGATATAGAGGTTCCAATTCATTTTTCCTTAAGTTGCATTTATTTGATGACTCTTCTGGGTTTCACATTTTCCTCTTCCAGTAACTATACAATAATGAGGCTTGTTCATCAGATTTCCACCCCAGAGAGGCAGTGGTTAGCATTCCAGAGCTGGAAATGCTGGACAAAGGTAGTGAGTTAGCAGTGTTGTTACATTTGAGGGATGTTTGTCTTAGTTAGGGTTTCTATTGCTGTGAAGAGACACCATGACCATGGCAGCTCTTATAAAGGAAGGAGAACATTTAATTGGGGCTGGCTTACAGTTTCAGAGGTTTAATACATTAGCATCATGATGAGAAGCATGACAGTGCACAGGCAGACATGGTGCTGGAGAAAGAGCTAAGAGTTCTACCTCTTGTTCTGCAGGCAGCAGAAGGAGACTGTGTGCCACACTGGGTGTAGCTTGAGCATATAAGACCTCAAAGCCTGCCCCCACAGTGCCGCATGTCTTCCAACAAGGCCACACCTCCTAACAGTGCTACTCCCTATGGGCCAAGCATTCAAACACAAGAATCTACAGGGGCCAATCCTATTTAAACAACCACAATGCTTGAGCACTCCCTCCATGAGAGTTGAACCACTTTGCATTTCCCCCAGCTGCCTGGCTTCAGACTATACAGGACAGTATTTTTTATATCTTCTGCTGGGTGAAAAACAGTGTGTCAAGGTAGTTTAATCTGCGTTCCCTTCATTAAACATCCTTTGTTAATTTAAGATGTATTTATGTTTCTTCTTGTAAAGTTGCTATTCCAATCCTCTGCTTTCTTTTATCTAGTTGTTTTGTTTTTCATAGCCTCAGTTTGCAAGTTCTCTTTACATATTATGGGAGAATGGATTGCAAATAGTTTTCCCATTTGTTCTTTGACTTTGCTATTGTATTTTTCCTCTCTAGAATTTTTTTTTGAGACAGAGTTTCTGTATGTAGCCCTGGCTGTTCTGGAACTGGCTCTGTAGACCAGGCTGGCCTCAACCTCAAGATCCGTCTGCCTCTGTCTCCTGGGTTCTGGTATTAAAGGCATGTTGCTACCACCACCACCACCTAGCTGAACTTTTTTTTATATATATATAATCACATTGTTTTTTTTCGTGGTTCTAGACCTTTAAATCCTAGGCAAGCCATTTTTACTCTAAGGCTCTAAAGAAATGTGTCCACATTTCCTTATACTTTTATAATTTTGTTTTCATATTTAACCTACCCTCCAAGTAGTATTAGAGACTAGGGCCTCACGCATGCTAAGCCAGTGCTGTAACATTCGATTGCTTTGTCCATCCTTCTTTACACTTTTTGAGACAAGGTCTCATGAAGTTGGCCTGAGTGATCTTGAACTTACTTAGTAGCCCATGCAGACTCGGAACTTGCTATCTTCCTGCCTCAGCCCCTTGAGCTTCCAGGCCTGGCTTCACATTTAAATCCCACTGTAGGACTGGTGAGATGGCTCAGCCCCTAAAGGCACCTGTGGCCAAGCCTGAGTACCTGAATTTGGTCCCCAGGACCCACATGGTGAAGGAGAGAACCTACTCCTGTAAGTGACCTCTGACCTCCACATTTGTTCACAAAATTTAAAAAAAAATTAAATTGAACAAATTCAGATGCATCTGGAGCTTATTTTCTTATGCATTTGCAAATGAGATTTAGCTCTAACCTATTCTGATGCTTACTCATTTATTCTAGTAGTATTCAGTGTCACTTGGAACTGGCTTAGTCACCAACAGAGCAGCAAAGCTGTCTGTCCAGTCTCCCTTTCTCATGTGCTGTGCTTTCCACTATGGATGGTATTAATATGAGGCTGGCACCATGCATCTTTGTTTGTTTGTTTGTTTTGTTTTGTTTTTCAAGACAGGGTTTCACTGTAGTTTTGGAGCCTGGAACTAGCTCTGTTGACTGAGCTGGCCTCAAACTCACAGAGATCTGCCTGCCTCTGCTGGGATTAAAGTCATGTGCCACCACCCACAAGGCTAATATCTTAATTACTTTACAATCAATGTGACCAAGGTAACATATAGAAGGAAGAGTTTATCTGAGACTTACAGTTATAGATGGTTAGAACATGACCATCATAGCAGGGAGCATGGCAGTAGGCAGGCAGGCAGACAGGCAGGCAGGCAGGCAGGCAGGGCACTAGAGCAGAAACTGAGACCTTACATTTTGAGACACAGCCATGAGTCAGAGAGCGCGAACTGGGAATCGCCTGGGCCTCTGAAGCCTCAAAGCCCACCCCACCAGTGACATACCTCCTCCAACAAGGCCACACCCACTAATCCTTCTTAAACAGTTCCACCAACTGTGGACCAAGTATTCAAACATACGAGCCTGAGAGCCGTTCCCATTCAAACCACCATACCATTTTCTTCACTTCCTGTCCCCCTCGCACAAACAGCCAATAGAAACGTTTTTCCTTACACATCCCCTAGTCTCCAAGATTCTGTTATAGCAGCAGAAATAGGTCAGAACATTTAACAACCTTTTCACTATGGTAATTATTAAGCTGTGAAATGGGTTTTTTTCAGAAGGATTGGATCTACCTCCCTGAACCTTCCACCATGCTTTCCTGCCCAGTTCTTGCTTGCTTTGCCCAGATAGGTATTACAGCTTGCCGAATGGCAAGAACACAGTGCGTCTCTTCCTTGGCCCATTCACCTCTTCATTGCAGCTCTCCACAGAGTGGAGCTGTTTCTTCACTCTGCATTCCTTTCCTACAGCCAGATCTATCTAATCCAACTCTCCAAGATCTTCCCCTCCATGTTACCATATCCCTGCCCTCCTATAAAGACAGCCTTGTCCCTACTGAGCTCTCGGGGTCCCCTCTATCTCCCTTCCAGCTTTGAGGAAGAAGGACCCCTGCTTTGCCCTTACAAGTACAAGGTGATTAAGCATAACTGACGGCTGATAATGTGTGCAGTGGGGGGTGAAAGACTAGCCCAGGGTGGAGGTGGAGGATTTGGGGCCCAGGGAAGAGAGGAAACTACAAACTTGAACAATAGCATCTGTCCTTCAGCTAGCCACTTGGGGAAGGACGCCATGTAACATCCGTGAGGGAGCTTTGGACTTTTCTCTGGCGGGCGTCAGACCCAGGAAAGAGAATGAGAAATGTGAGGCTCTGGTTTGTTTTCCATTTCAGATCATCAACGTCACTCATGTTCTGCCTCATACCTTTCTTCTTACAGGGCTGGGAAGTCCCAATGTCCTCTCCAAGTTGCTGGTGACCTTCCCCTTCACTACAATAAGGATAAAGTAGGTAACTCTGAAGGTACTTTGAAAACCTTAAACA
>LOJH01052370.1:0-23483 GCA_001685095.1 Ellobius talpinus
TTTCTTTATTAACCAATGAAATTAACACATAAGACAGATGACCCTCCTACATCAAGCCCCAATACTCTAGATTACACTACTTTAATTCTAAACTTTAATGAGGGTGACCGAGCGTCCCCTGTGTTCCTAGGGAGGTGACACAGCTGTACCTTTGGGACCAAGGTGAAGCTGCCTCCAGATACTTAACACTGTTAGACTTGTTCCTGCTTAGCCATTTGCTCCTTTGTGGGTTTTCTGTAGCCTTTCATAAGCATACATTCACCGTGCCCCCATTAGCCACAGATCCCTGAGGCTAGGCCTTCTCATTGCCCCCTCCCCACATCCCACAGCCTGGCACACAGTGGTCCTAGACCCAGCTTTGTTCTCCCCTCAGGGCTGACTGGACAGGCGATGAACCACCACCCTACCGACCCACATTCTCTGACGGCTGGCAGATTCCAGAGCCCTACTTCATGGTAAGGGTTGCTTAGCACTGAGACCTATACAAAGCTCTTCCAGTCCAGATCAAAACCACATAACAACTAAGGGGTGGGTCGTATAGGTACCTATTGGGGAGGCAGACAATGGACAAGAGGCAGGTGTTGCAGGCCTGTGATAGTTGGGCAGCCCTCCTCACCACTGTACTGGATACCTCCAGTTCTAACCCACTCTGGTTTTGTTTCTTATAGGAACCCCTAAGAAACCAGGATTCTATTTCCTTCCGGTATGTCAAAGGTTTAGTGGATGCTCACAGTCACAGGGAGGGAGGTAGAGAGCAGAGCCTTCATGCCCGTGGATCATTACATCCCAGAGACCATTTGTACTCAACTCTTAGTTGGATACAGACATGTGCGATGATGTCTCTCCTCTACCTTGGGTGACAAAAAGTTTCTTACCTCCTACTCTCTTAATTCTTCTTGTAGCCTCTGAGTCCCCGAAGCTCAGGAATAAAGTGCTCAGAGCAGAATCAAGATCCAGAAAACCCCACTTCTAGAAATGTTCTCAGAGATAAATGACATTTCAGAGCCCTCCCCCACCCGTCTGCAAAACCTTGTACCTGAATCCCACCTAACACTAGTGCCACAAATCCTATGGAAACCCCAAAAAGTCACCAACAGACCGTAACTAGGAGCTATCTGGAGCTCTGCTGGCTTGGCCAGGGGCACAGTTCCCTTCTGTCAAGCCATTCCGACTCTGTCTCTCACCTCGACTCAGAGGTTCTAGGATGAGGAACAGCCTACACTTCCCTCAGGATGAGCCATACAACCATAGCGAGGACTCAAACCTCCCACCCTCCAGTCCCATACCTGCCGACTCCATCCTGAAAATGCAAGTCCTGTATGAGTTTGAAGCAAGGAATGCACGGGAACTGACTGTGGCCGAGGGGGAGATTCTGGAGGTGAGACCTATGCTTGAAGCCAGAAAAAGAGGTGGTTGGCGGGAGGTCAAGTTCGCCTGGAGTGGGTGGCTCACCGAGAGAAAAGGAAAGTGGGAAAGACCAGGGACAAAAGACAAAGCCTTGGGGACAGAGGTTCTGGTGGCTGACGTGGTGATTCTTGGCAGGTCCTGGACCAGAGCAAGCGTTGGTGGCTGGTGAAAAATGAAGCAGGACGGACTGGTTACATTCCCAGCAACATCCTGGAGCCCCTGCCTGCTGGAGGCCCTAGAAGCCACAGACAACCATCCTTTAGGGTATCACTCAGCCTAGGAAGCCCTGAGTCCTGAGGGAGGATGAGGTGACAAATGGAGATGGCCATAGTTCAATTGCATCGCTATCACTGCATGCTTCCTGGGTTCATGCACGTTCATGGTAGGGTCTGAACAAAAATTAAGCCAGGGTCCCTGCCAAACCAGAAAACCAGAAAGTAAGATAAGTAGCTTGATGGATCTCAGTAGAAGATGGATGCAATATGGGAGGCTGGGCATGTCTGTGAAAGGGATGACCTCTAACTTCAAGTATTCGTTCTAGGCTCCAATGCTTCGTCTTAGCTCAAAGCCTGATGAAGTCACAGCTTGGCTACAAGCAGAGAACTTCTCCACCATGTGAGTGCCCAGTCTCATGGGGGGTGAGGGGAGAGCCTCATAAAGGGCTCAAGTGAGAACCGCAGGCCCCTTCCCCCTCAGCGACCTTAACACGCAACCTAGCTTCCATTGTGCGTGATGATTCCATCTTAGGCTTTCTTTGCTCAGCAAAAGAGGACAGGAGAACGTTGCTTGTCTGAGCCCAGGGTAGGGCACCACATGTAGTGAGAGAGCAAGAGTCAAGGGTAGTGAATTCTGGAAGAACCTGGCCTGTCACTTTCACCACCCCTCCCTCCCAGAACATTCTCTTCTAAAGTGCTGTGCCCTCAAACGTAGGAGTTCTGTAACTGACTTCTTCCTGTACCTGCAGATACCTAATTCCTGTAACCCCCAACTTTCCTTCTCTAAACAAATACTAAGGCCGAGCATTCTTCTGCCCCACCTCTGATGGATTCCACCATTGTTATTTACAGCACCATAAGGACCCTGGGGTCCCTGATGGGGAACCAGCTACTTCACATGAGACCCGGGGAGCTGCAGATGCTGTGCCCACATGAGGCCCCACGGATCCAGGCCCGGCTGGATGCTGTTAGAAGAATGCTGGGGGTGAGGTCCTGACTCCAGCCCAGAGGTTTTATATCCTCTCGGGCTGAGAAAGGGAGAACTGGGAACACCAGGTGTGGGATATTCTTCTGGGTACTCAGCTTCTCCACTCAGGTGTCTGGAAGCTCGAATCATGTGATCTCTGGGGATCCCTAACTTGGAGCCAGCTGCATCTGAATTATTTTCTTCCTTTAGATGAGCCATTAGATACCAGCTCAAATACCTCCAAGACCAAAAGACCTCTCATATCCAAGATGGAGTATTTGGTACCCAGTTAGAGCCCTCAGAAGTCCTCTTTCAGTTTGTGGCAAACTACATATCCCAGATCACACA
This sequence comes from Ellobius talpinus, assembly GCA_001685095.1. Taxonomy (NCBI): domain Eukaryota; kingdom Metazoa; phylum Chordata; class Mammalia; order Rodentia; family Cricetidae; genus Ellobius; species Ellobius talpinus. Next base: position 2,938 of record LOJH01052370.1, read on the forward strand.
GCAAAGAAGATGAACAGGCCCAAGCTTTGAGACAAATGGTACCCTTGTTGGGTTGGAACTCCTCTCTGGTTACTATTTATTTTACCCTTATCCTGAGCGTGGCATACTTATTCCTAATCTCTTGTTCTGACTCCTTTCCAATAAAAGCATCTTTAAGCCTGCTATATGCCTCTCCCTTGCCGTTTGTTCTGGGTCTGATGGGAACCAAAGGGAGGAAGCAGGGAGCCAGGATACTGGGTATGAAGCAGCCACAACCCTACAACCTCTACTGGTCAGACTGCGCTAAAGAGAGAACTTACTGCAACCTGGAGCTGAGCATCAGCCTCTGGGGACTGTGGTCCATTCTCTTTCTCCTCTCTAAACAAACTCCCAAATGAGGCAATGCTCATCATTGCTATCCTCCGATGAACATGGCTCCCAGTCTAACGCAAAGCTCCTGGTACAGCTGAAGGCATGGCACTTACAGCAGCAGAGAAGCTGCTGCTGACAGCTATGGGCTTTGCTCATGCTGGCTGGTGATCCAGACAGAGGAGTGTGAAGAGGTGAGGAACCTACCACACGCTCTTCCTGGGAACTTCTACATCAACTACTGTTTGTTAGATTGGGTCAATCATGAGCTTCCTCCCACCTGTTTCTTTACTGGCAGAACACAGGCATATTACCTGGGAGGGGAAAGTCCTCAGGTCCACTGTGCAAACTCAGGCAAGTCGGTCCACCCTCTGGACCTCTGTCCTCAGGTTAAGTGTGTGTTTGGGTTGTGTATGGCATCTCCTGTCTTTCAGTGTAGTTTACTTCGGTCTCAAAACTCATGAAATGAACTCTTCTCCACAGAAGAGAAGCTATGCTTTCGTTGATATACTCTATGGGTAAGGTTCGATGTTCTCGTGGATTTAAGATCCCCTTGTAAGGTCTTAAGATGGTCCAGGAAGTCTTTTTTGGCTGAATTTATCCAAGCCCGCAACATCATTAAGAGCAGAGTACCTTATTTTCAGATGGTCTCTATAAATTCCCTCAACTTCCCTGGCCTCATGAGATCATCTCTTGTAGTTAGGAACACAAACTAGGGAAGCAAAATCTTAAAAAAAAGGAGGAGGAGGGGAAAAGGCCTTCAGAGTCTTATCAAGGGCAAACTTAATCAGAAAAGTTAACGTCTTAAAATGGAAGGAGATACTAACCCATCGGCCTAGGCTTCTCAGAGCTAAAAACCAGGGAAAACCTAAAGTGTTCCCCTGGCTTCATATTAAAGATGATGGCAAGATAAGAGGCTATACAACTAGCTGAGCACAGTGGAACCAGCAAAAGTATTAGACCATCCTCAATCTGAATCCTGGACCACCGGGGGAACTTGATTGGCTTACCCATCTTATCTAGGCCTCCACTCCTTTTTCCAGAAAATAGGCAGAACACTGCCTGCACAAAACCTGAATTGGACTATATTAACTACAAGCGAAACACCCAGACCATTGCCTGGCACGCTGGGATGCTCTATATGCGGGGATGCAATTTAGTCTAGTGCTTCAGGTTAGTTTGTCAATGGCTTTTCTTTTCTTGGGGGGATTATAAAGTCGCGTTTCTCTATACTGATTTCTTCTGTTTTAGTACATCTTTTTACAAAGTCTGAAGCTTGATTCAGCTAAACTATAGAAAAGCATGATTTCCCACCACCCAGGCTCGAGGAGTAAATGTTGGGAGCCCTGGATAGCTGTGCTGTGGAAGGAGAGCAGAACAACTCTGGACTCCCCTAAACCCCTCCTCCACAATAGTCCACAAATCCTCTTGCCTGCCCAGAACTGACAGAGCCACTGTGTATCTTGGGTAGAGGATATTTCTACCCCCAAAGTACTTTAGGTATTGCCTTATACCCAAATCATTTCCTACCTCACAGTTTTATGTGTCTACGTGATTTATTAGTTCTTCTTGCTGTTGTGTTTTCCTTCTTAGCCCTTCACATGTCCCTCCAAAGGAGCCAAAGACAGCGGTCCCCTTATGGTCAGAATTCCGACTCCCGCTGACCAATGCCAGCTCATTATGCAGCATGACTTTCATGCTCCCCGGGTAACTAGGGTCCAGATCCCCACTGCCGGGGTGTGGATGCATCAGCAGCCGGGTAGGAAGTTTGCACCACAAGCTTTCAGGCGCTGCAGCTGCGCGTGCTCGCCCGTGGCCCCGCGACCACGCGAAAGGCGGGTGGAGCACTGGGCGAGGAAGGAGGAGCCAGTCCGATCACATGGGCCCCGCCCACAGCGTCGAATATAAAGTTGGGCGTCCACACGCCTTCGCGTATCCTCAGCAGGGGCTCAGATCTTCCAAAATGTCGTCTAAATCGTCTATGGTTCTGGGTTACTGGGATATCCGCGGGGTAAGTGGCTCCTCGCCAGCCCAGCTGCTGGGACAGAGATGCAGGCGGTGTCGGTGGGTTGCAGCCAGTGCGGAGTGACCAGGATCAGCTGAGCTGCCCTCCGAGGCCTACCTCCGGCCAACCTGTGGGGTCCCCAGGCCCGTGGGGGAGAGAAGGAGACCGGACATTTCGGGGCCAGAGCGAAGGGCCTGCTTAACGACGACCTCCCCCACGACAGGATACAGGAACTAAACAGCGTTGGGCTGGGGACGTTGAGGGGTGGGGGTTGGGAGCGAGTGGGAACCACGCAGGCGCGCTGACCGGGGTCCTTCTCCATCCCCCAACGTTTAGCTGGCTCATGCCATCCGCATGCTCCTGGAGTATACTGATACCTGCTATGAAGAGAAACGGTACACGTGTGGGGAAGGTAACGTTTGTGGGTGCCGGTGGCCCCCTGCACTGGGCCAGGGTGGCCCTCCAGTTCTCTTTCACCCAGGGAAGAACGCTACACCGAGGTTGTATGGTCCCCTGCTCCAGTCAACTGGGAACTGTGCCAAGAGAAGCTCAGTCATGGGATTCTCTCTTGCTGTCCAATCAAATCTTAATACGTAGGCAGCAGAAACCCAAGCGTTAGGTTTTGGGGATTGGGAACTTGAGGTATCAGGACTAAGTCATTTCTCTGCTAGACTGGTAAGGGAGTCGGGTTCCACTTTTCTCTTACAGCTCCTGACTATGATAGGAGCCAATGGCTGGACGTGAAATTCAAGCTAGATCTGGATTTTCCTAACGTAGGTGGCTTTGGAGGAGTGGGCAGAAGGGAAGGCCACCTGGCTATCAGTCTTTTACTTTGTCTCAGTTTTGGGAGAATCTAGAATAGAGGCTCTTCAGATGGAGAGAATGGATAGAACTCAAAGGCCATTGAACAGGGAGAGAGCAACATTTTAACTCCCACTAACGACTATCAAACACTAACATTTTTCTCTCTCAAAAAGACAGGCTATAAGAGACATTAGTTACTAGCCCAGGGGTGTGACTTTGTCACTGATGAAATCTCCTCAATGTGTCCCAGTATCTTCTTAAGTGTCATGGTTGTTAAATGCTCTTTAATGTATCCATAAACACACTACTCTTAGTTTTACTTTAAAATATAAAATATTTAGTTTGTTTATAAAAAGTATTCTGAGAAAGTCGACATGCCATGCATACATTCACACTGACACACAGAATTCAGTGTGCTTGTCTAGAATCAGGTGGGGACTGAGTGCTAGCTATTTTCTTTCTCCTAGCTTCAGTTATCTCATTTTACTTCCTTGCTAGCCTCTGTTCCGGAAGGGTAGAAGAGGCAAGACCAACCTAGGTTTACTATGTCCCGGTTTCCTTCCAGCTGCCCTATCTTGTGGATGGGAAGAACAAGATCACCCAGAGTAACGCCATCTTGCGGTACATCGCGCGCAAGCACAACATGTGTGAGTGGACCAACTCTGATATGAGAGAGCCGAGGCCGTGGCGGGTAATCCCGAGGGTGACTTGTTGCCGTCTGACCTACAGGTGGGGACACTGAAGAAGAGAAGATAAGAGTGGACATCATGGAGAACCAGATAATGGACTTCCGCATGCAGCTGGTTCGGCTCTGCTACAATTCTGACCACGTGAGTTGCATTACCGGGAATCAGCTGTGCTGCATTTCAGGCAGACGTGCTAAGAACTGGCTCTGCTCCCTTCTGTGGTTGCCATCTTTTCATTGACCCAATCTGTAAGGATTGGAAACAGATTTTATTCTTTGGTTTGTTTTGTTGTGTAATTCCAGCATTAGTGACTCTTCCTTTCCAAAGCCAGCTCCCTGTCCTGCCTCCTCCAAGTGAGGGCAGTAAGAAGCTGCCTAGAGAAGGGTCTGTTGTGTCCATCACTGGGCCAGGCCCTGCAGCTGTCAGCTAGTGTGTGTGTGTGTGTGAGAGAGAGAGAGAGAGAGAGCGAGAGAGAGCGAGAGANGTGTGTGTGTGTGTGTGAGAGAGAGAGAGAGAGAGCGAGAGAGAGCGAGAGAGAGAGCGCGAGAGCGAGAGAGCGAGAGAGCGAGAGCGAGAGAGAGCACGAGCGCAGCGCACAATGTATGCAGAGTCCAAAGACAGCATTAACGTGGACCTGGGAATCAAACTCTGGTCACCCCCATTGAACCATCGTATCTATCCAAGAACAGCACTGTTCTTTCCCCTCCTAGGAAAGCCTGAAGCCTCAGTACTTGGAACAGCTCCCTGCACAGCTGAAGCAATTCTCATTGTTCCTGGGGAAATTCTCATGGTTTGCAGGGGAAAAGGTAGGAAGGAGGCACAGGAGAGGAGTCCGCCTGTCTCTGCAGGTCCTGGTTCATTCCTCAGGCCTGACATCTCATTGTCCTCCTTCTAGCTTACCTTTGTGGACTTCCTCGCCTATGATGTCCTGGACCAGAACCGGATGTTTGAGCCCAAGTGCCTGGATGAGTTCCCAAATCTGAAGGCTTTCATGTGCCGTTTTGAGGTGATTTCCATGTCCCTTTCTCACAGAAAAAGCACAGGCTCCCTACACCCTGCAGGCCCCATTGTACTTCTGCCTAAAGGAGTCAGTAGGCATCTCTAGGCTGCTAAGCAACAGCTGAAAGAACTAGGTGAAGGCAGGCAGCATGTGAATGCCACTGTTTCGGTGTGGGTCTGCTGGGCGGGACTGGAGTCCTAATGAGGCCCCGTATGATGTTCCTTCAGGCTTTGGAGAAAATTGCTGTGTTTCTGCAGTGTGACCGCTTCTTCAAGATTCCAATCAACAACAAAATGGCCAAGTGGGGCAACAAGTGCATATGCTGAGCCAGGGACACTGCTGGTGTTGCTTGCTTGGTTCCGTTCCATCCCGAGGGCCTGCATTCTGTCTCTTCTGCTCTTTCTAATAAACAGCAGTTACATTAGCTGATGTCTGGGTGGATTTCTTGTAGGGGTAAAGACCAAAGGAGGAGGGGTGAGGGGATGATAAGAATGACTTACTTCCCAGCTGAGTTCAAGGGCAAGACGTTTTCCCTAAGCCAGAGTGGACACTGGAAATAGAGGCGTTGCCCCGTGTCAGGTGGAAGCTGCTTTAAACAGACATGGGGGCTCTTAGGGAACTACGAAGATAATCAAGTAAAACTGTGTGGTGCTGATAGACTCAACAGAACTGGAACTCACAAACGGCCTATGTTGGGCATGGGAGAGCGTTTAATGCGATAAAGGTGGCATTTTAAATTGTGGGCTTGTCAATTGGAACAGTTGGTTACTAATTAAAAATTAGCCCTAAACCTCATGCTAGGTGATGGACACAGCTGGTAAACCTGAAGATCAATACAGGTACCTGATTGGTCTTAAATTCAAATCCTATCCCATGGCCCAACCGTTCTTCCCCTATGAGCTCCACTGAAAATGTGTATACCCCAAGAGCTAAACTGTATCATGTAAGAACAAGTAGATGCCGCATAAATGCCCAGCAGTGCTAGGGAATAACATGGTATAAAGGAGAATGAAAGGTGGGTGTGGTGGCAAACACTCGTAATGCCAATGTCAGGGAGGCAGAGACAAGCAGATTCCTGCCCAAAGTCTAACTAAGTAATGGGTTCCTGAGAAAGAAAGATGGATGGCTTCCTGAGGTCTGGCTTCCACATGTGAGCACACGCATGCATGTACAGTGGAGATACAGTACACAGCTGAGTGCACACACAAGGGACTATAGGAATCAACACGGAGGGATCCCCAAGGTACTTGTTGAGTCCCCAAACTAGTTTACAAATAAGGAAGTACAGCACATCTCTTTAATGATTTAAAAGCATCCATTTTCCCACAGACAACATTTAAGTGAATGCCTAAGAGCATAGAGGGACATGACCAAGCTGACTAGGAGGCTTACTTCAGGCAAAGCTAAAATGACCCAGTTTCCAGAGTAGGACTTAAAGGCGATTTCCTAGATAAGCTAAGAATACCCTTTTTAACTATGAGAATGTGTTCATGCATCACTAGTTTTAAGAAAAGGAAGCAAACTTAAAATTGACTCCTATAGAGACTGAATTGGCATTGCCTTCCATTCCAGAACACAATTTTTATGAAGCTTTTCACTCCCCAGAGAATGACCTGGAGATCAGACACCAAAGAGCTCACCAGTAAGGGACACAGCCTGAATGACCTGAAACCCAGTGCTATCTGGAGGGCCTCCTCAGAATGAACAGTGGAGATGCAAGACCTTAGGCTCATGGCTCAGCTGCCACTCTTCAGAATTCCTGCCAGCAGTAGTTAGGTGTTGAGGTTAATGTCTCGGCTGTGGGACATGAATTTCCAGCGTGAGGGTGTGGTATGCTCTGCTAAGACTTCAGGGATTTGACAAGGACATAGAGGCTTAGGGCACTGCTGTGTCCAGATGGACAAGACGACTAGAAAACAAATAGCAATACGCTATTCATTGCTGCGTATCAATATTACAAATTTATCAGCCCAATATAGCACATGCCTCCTGGATCATGGTTTCTAAAGGGCCAGGGTCTGGGCTCAGCTTTACTGAGATTCAGCTCAGTTCTCATGAAAGCTGTATTCAATGTGAGTGAGGGTCATGATCACATCTCAAGGCCCGATTGGATGAGGATCTGCTTCCAAGCTTATGATGTTGATAGAATTCAATTTCTGCTGCCCTGCTAGACAGAGACCTCAGTTTCTTGATGGGTGACAACTAGAGGCCACCTTCTCTTCCTTGTAAACAAGACCTTGCCAAAATATGGCTACCAAAGTCAGTAAAAGAATCTCCTGGGAAGAGAGATGTAATCATGTGTAACACAACCATGGCACTTACATCCCGTGTCTCTGTCCTGTTACGGTTTGAACACTGAATGACCTCTGAAAGCCAGTGTTAAAGGCTTGTCCTTCAGCTGGTGGCACTTCTGGAGGATGGTAGGCCCTTTAAGAAAAGGGGTCCATGGGGGAAAAGTGGGACTCTGGTTCCTTCTGTCTCTCCCAACCTGCCTGCCTTCCTTCCCCTGTCTGTTTCCCCTCCCAGCCTCTTGTCTCTTGTTTCCTGACTGCCACAGGTTAAGAGGCAGCCACATGCTCTCATCACAAGGAACTGTGCTACTGCAGATCCAAAGCAACAGGGCCAGGGATTACAGTTTCTGACATTCTGAGTCAGAATAAATCCTCCTCCCTTGAAAGCTGATTTATCCCAGGTATTTGTCACAGTGGCAGAAAATTCACATGCAATTGGAGGGAAATCAGCCACTCAAGGGGGAGGGCAGTACACAAGGGACATAAATTGGGGATGTAGAAGCCATCTCAGAGTTTACTCACTGCAAGGCAGAAGGCAAGGAAATAGAAAAATTAGCCTTCCATCTTCTAGTATAAATTCTAAGAAGACATAAGAAAGCATACAACACACTTCATCTACAGATGACTATGAATTCCAGATATTCAGATTATGAATAAATCATATCTATTATTTTTCTGGGCATTATATTGATGGTCATTTATATGGTCCAAAAAGCAGTGAGCACCTCCAAAGGAAGAGAGGTGGCTCTCCAGTCCCCAGTCAGTCTTGAACTCTAAATTCTAACACAGTCCAAGAAAATAATGCTGTACCAACAGCCCCCTTTTGGTTGGTTCTAGTGAAGATAGCCTATCATCTCAGAAAGACAGAGGGGTGCAAATACTAATAAATTAGTGATGAGTTTATATGAGCCACCTCAATAAGTAAAAAGGCCTTATCAATGCCTTCGGTTTGGTGGAGCATTCCCCGAGAGTATTAGGGAGGTTGGCTGGTTTTGTTGTTGAAGCTTTAGCATCCAGATTAAAACATTTCCCAATCAAACGGAAAACAGCTTACAGGATTAAAAGACAATTCATGGTAGAGCTGTTTCCTGTTGCAGTGGGCAGAGCAGGGACACTGATACCCTAGGTTTGGATCTGCCTGGAAAGCCAGCTTAGGAGAGCTTATGAAAACACCTGGCCTCTCTATGGAAATTACACATTCCTGTTTCTCCACTGCGGGACAGGATCCCTTAAATGACCATGCTGAGAAAGAATGAATGAGCTGGATGGTGAAGGGGAGGAGAAAGGGTTGGAATGTATGTAGTCAGTGCTTTTGGTAATGGGTCAACAGCCCCCTTCCCTTTGCTGCTGGTTTCAACCTCGCTGAATTCCCTGTGGAACAAGCACAGGTTAGACTCCAGATAACCGCAGCCTGGGTACCCACATGTACTCTTCCAGGCCCCCACCAATGGCAGCCTCCTGTGCACGGGTCTTCTCTAATAAGTGAACTGCTACCCAAATTGTTCTTTGCTTGACATAGCCAGTTGTCCTTCGCTTTCTCTGCAGCCCCTTTGTCTAGCCCAATGCCATTCACCTTCTCCTCCAAGCCTAGAACTGAACTGACACCTGCTGAGGCCTGTGGAAACCACCGCTTCCCCTTGAGAAAGCTCCATGAGCCTCTCAATCCTAAATGTAGACTTGTCACCCACTTTGGCCCGTCAAACACAAGAGAAATTCTACATATTTCCCAAGGAGTTAACTTGAAGAGCCAGTGCCCAAGTTCCCACATTGGCCCATGCGCTGTGAAGCTCCGTTCTGCCTGAAGGCAGAACACGGAGTACCAGGACTGATTGTTCCTAAAATAAATGCAAGTAATTCAGACAGAAATGCTTAGAGTTCGGACAGAAGTTCAACTTCGGGGAGGTCCATGAGGACAGAAGAGCTCTGGGGCCTGGGAATAGGTTATTTGATACCATAGCCTGACTCATTCCACGCTTAGGCCAAATGGAATGAAATACTTTTGAAAACAGAAAAGGATGGGCTTGTAATGTGCCTATGAGATTTTCAACGGGAATAATTGTAGGTGACATGTTACATGAGACTTAAATCCGGAAGAAAAGATTAAATAGGTGTATGTATTTGACTCTTAAGTCAATACTGCTGTGTTATTAGAAGGAAGTATCTTCAATAAAATAGGAGTAACACAAACAGGGTAATGTTCATAGTTTTAAAAATGCTACAAGATCCCGAGCAGCTGGCGGCAGCGGGTCCGGTGCCCAGTCCCGAGCAGCGGGGGAGGGCCCAGCCATGCNTAGAAGGAAGGCACATGGGCAGACACATCGTACAGAATAGAATTGGATATTTATGACTTAAAAGAGAGAGAATGGGGAAAGAAGAAGAGAAAGGAGACAGAGGAGAGTGTGGGAGAGACGCGCGCGCGCGCCAAGAGAGGACAGTGAGAGATCCAAGATGGCGGGGGAGGAGGGCAGGGGTCGCCAGGAGCGGGCATGGTTTGTCCCTTAAAGAGACGAAAACCATAACACATAGTGTTGCAAGTTTGAAACAAATTAGAATTATTAGATATATCTATATTTATTAAGGTATACTATTTCCAATTATATTACCAAATATTCCCTTTGGTTGTTTCAGATTAGGTCTCATATATAGCCAAGTCACCTCAAATCCATGGTGATTCTGCTGCCTCACCCTCTCCAGACTTCAGGTGTCTGGAAACCTTATATGCTTTTTAAAATGAGATTGAAATCGCCTCTGCTTCCTTCCTAAAGCACAGTTCACATGAGAGGTCTATGGGGTATAGGTAATGAGAGACCCTAAGGCCCCTCAAGTAGATCATGCTTTAGGGGAGACTGTGGAACTACCTCACAATGTAACTTGTTCGAGAAAAGCCTGTTCTGTTTTGAAGTGTAATAATAGCAATCAGCTGGTAAAGTAATTTACATGCAAGTGTGAGGACCTGGGTTCAAATCCCCAGCACCCATGGAAACACCCCCACACACAGCAGGACACTATGGGGCATAGAGCCAGGTAAGTCCCTGGAGTTGCTGCCAGCCAGTCTAGACAGTTAGTATGTTTCAAGTTCAGAGAGATCCCCTCTCTCAAAAAATAAGGTGGAAAGCAATAGGGTGACAGGCACCCATCCCCCTCCAGACCCCAGGGCGGCGTTTCTACTCTCAAGCTAGATTCTATCTGGCTCCTCAGCTGTGAAGAGAGTAGCCAGGAGCTATTGACAGTCATACCAGGTCAGCTGGTGGGTATAAGACTGTTTCCAGAAAGCTAATAAGAGCCTCAGGCTTTTCAGAGCACGGTGGGTTCTGAGCTTTCCAATTATACAGATCATTGGTTGAAAAGGTAACATTAACCATGAACTAGAGAGAAAGGGTTATTTGGTATTGGGTCCACCAGGGGTGCCTCTGCCCAAGAGAAGCTCCTCCAGAAGGCCCCATAGCTAGAGCCATTTTGTATGTGTGAGGAGGATAGAAGAAATTACACCCCCCAGGAGTGGCTACTCCCCCTCCCTGGGCAAAGTTGGCTACTAGAGAAGTCACTGAAGAGAGTAGGAGAAAATAAAAGGTGAAAATGAACTTTTTTTTTTTTTTAAAAAAAACAAAACCCTTGTTCCACATCTTAAAATTAAGGCACTTACCTTCTCCCCCTTCAGTGTGGAACTGGCTGTTGAAGTATTATATATGTCCCTTATTATGTTGAGGTGCAATTTTTCTGTTTTCAATCCCAAAGGGATGTTGGATTTTTTAAAAAATGCTTTTTTCTGCATCTATTGCAATGATCACCTCATTTTTACATTCTCTTGGTGTGTTCTAGCCTTTATACTCACTTGTATTCATTGACCCATGCTTGCACCTCTCAGACAGATCCCACTTGCTCTAGGAGAACAATCTTTTTAACATGTGGTTAGATTCAGCTTGTATTTTGTTGAGGTCCTCCAGAGTCCCTTCCTGCTACATGCTGAAACTTTTCATCTACATCATCTTGTTCAGGCCGTATGTAGGTAACCGCGGCTGTGTACATAGGTAGCCGTGGCTGCTGTGGGCTCGTGTACAGAGCACGGCACTCCCCAGCATTTGTCCCCCGCCCCCTTCTGAAATCTTCCCCTGAGGCTTGATGGGGAAAGGGTTTGATGCAGACGTCCTGTCTATGGCTGACCACTCGTGGTTGCTTAGTCTCAATGCTCTGACCGTCATCCATCTCTCAATTTGCCTCTACTCACTACACAAAGAAGCCTTTCTGACCAAGGTTAGGAGCACCACAAATCTGTGGGTATAAATATAAAAAGGCAGTTTTACAGCTGCCATTTAGAAAACCCACATCAATAAATCTTCCTGTAGGGCCTGTCACTTCCCTAGCCATGTATTTTGACCATGTTTTTAGCACTTGGCATTGATTCCGTCCTGCGGAGCAGGCTCAGATCCGATAGAGTGTTTGGTTACCCCACAAACAGTCTTGCCAACTGTTGTATCCACGAGCACGTCTTCTCTGGCAGGTAGGTGTTATAGCGTGCACGATCCAGATAAGACCGTTGTTGCCATTTTCCCTCCGTCTGTCTTTATAGCGCCTTCCCTCACTGTGATGTCTAGCTAGCCAGGAGAGTTTCTGCTCAGTCCAGGACTGCTTCCCTCACTGTGATGTCTAGCTAGCCAGGAGAGTTTCTGCTCAGTCCAAGACTGCTTCCTCTGTGGTATTTGCAACATAGGGTCTTACAGTCTAGTGAAGGTAAGCAACCAAGAGCAATGCCAGTAGTTTGTATTGTTTGGGGGTGCCTGTAGGTCTCCCTACCAATAACCCATAGAGAAGTAATGTGGATTTTCATTCAACAACCCATTTCTTCTGGGAACTGCGCTGTCCAATCATATGGGGTACTTCTGTTTAAACTCCTTTTCTTAAAAAAAAATTAACTACCTTACAAACTAGCAGAGTTTCAGAAGGCCTTTTTAGTTAGTTTTAGTTGCTCATCCTCATGTTTCCACCCTATGTAAACCTTTAGGTTTTTTAATGTGGGTTCTAGGGGGTTGGATCCAAGCCCTCATGTTTGTTTGTAAGACAAATATTTCACTGATGGAACCATTTCCCCAGCACTAAGTTTCTTGTTGGGAGCCTTGTGGCCTAGTTTTGGACCAGTTTATGAGTTATGAGGGCTTGTTCAATGGGTCTCCAGATGAGGCAAAAGCCCATGGGGACAGCGTCACTGGGCGAGGACCAATGGACGTTGGGACAGCGTAGACCACTGCTGGGACCACATGGCCTGCACACTCTCTTCTCTCTCATATCACTGATGATTCTCTTGGCAGGTTTTAGTGCCACTTTGTCAGTCACACATGGGAAAGATGTGCTTGTTCCCAGAAACCCTGTGTTTTCTCAAATATTTTCCCCTAAAATTCTTTGTGAGCTGAAGCTTCTCAGGTTTCTTGTCTGAGGATGCCAGACTCCAGGAGCTGTTCTGATTCAGCGCTGACAGTATTGGCGGCAGATCACCCCTATTTCTGTAAATATGTTTTGAACAAGATTGTTGTTCTTGATGTGTGCCATGTCAATCACCTTTTAGTTTTGTGAAGACAGGGTGTACCTGGTTCAATATTTGGCCAAGGTAGCAAAAAGATAAGGGTTTTTGTTTGTTTGTTTGTTTAAAGATATTTTGATGTAAAAGTTGGGAGAAATCATATTTGACATATTTGTTTTTGCAGGAGGTTAATGTTAGAGGATGGGAAAAACTTGTTTGTTAGTATGGAAAAACATGCTTGTTTCTGATGTATAAATAAAGACAGCTGAATCTATTCGGGGCTGGCCACTCGTGTGAAACTCATCTGGTGGTTTGACACTTCATTTCTTCATGCTGTTTCCCCTTCCCCATCTCCAGACCTGAGTCCAGACTGCAGCAGGACCGCGGCAGTTTCTCCATCATTTACCTGAAGAATTTTATTCATACGGTTAAGATAATTATACACAGATAAACAGCTGAGAAGATGGTTTCCTGGGTGAGAGTGCTTTCTCTGCAAGCATGAAGACTTGAGTTTTAATATCTAGCATCAAGATAAAAAGCTGTGCATGGATCCATGTACCTATCAGCCAGTGATGAGGTGTAAATATGGACAGACCCCTGGAGATTCATGTGTCCCTAACCCCAGTGATGAGGTGTAAGGTGGGCAGACCCCTGGAGATTCATGTGTCCCTAACCTCAGTGATGAGGTGTAAGGTGGGCAGACCCCTGGAGATTCATGTACCTGTCACCTCAGTGATGAGGTGTAAGGGTGGGCTGGAGATTGCTGTCCAATCAGGCTAAATGGAGCTGTGAGCTTCAGGTTCCGTGAGAGACCCTGTCTTGAGGAAATAAAGGCGAGAGAGATGGAAGAAGGTGCCCAGTGTTCTCCTTTAGCCTCTGCTGTGTGTGTATGTATGGGGGCATGTGTGTGCACGGGCACGTGTGTGTGTGCGCGCATACATACCATGCACACAAATAAATAAATAAAGTCTTACCATAGCAATTTTTAAAACTTTATTTCTATTTTCATTGTAGTTCTCACCTCTCTCTCACACACACACATACACACACACACTTCCTTTGTAGTTAAGTGATTTAGTATTATGCTTTGATTCTTTGAATATTCTTTTGAGTTTGTCTATTGTAGATTTTTGCCTGTGATTACCATGAGGCTTACAAAACCACCTTTAAAAAAATTATAGCTGTTTTGAAATGATACCAACATAGCATGATCATAAAGACAAGGAAAGAGACCTCAAAAGGAAATGGAGAATTTTTAAAAGCTTGACACTTGCATTCCATTCATCCACACTTTGAATTTTTGATGTCTTATTCTGCATCTTTTTATATTTCTCATGTTTTAACATAGGGTTGTAATCTAATTATTATTGTCTTGCTTTTTTAGATTTCATATTAAAGATATACTAGATATTTCTTATGAAGATATACCAGATTTATGGTCAATTTGTATAGTTATTATTTTTAAAATGGTTGTTGTTGTTAAAGATTTATTTTTATTTCATGTGCATGAGTGCATATATGTGTGTGTACCATGTACACGCCTGATGCCCACAGAATCCAGACTAGGTCATCAGATCCTCTGAAATTGAGTCACAGGCAGTTATGAGCAGCCATGTGGGTGCTGGGAACTGAATCCAAGTCCTGTGCAAGAGTAACAAGTGTGTTTAACCACTGAGCCATCTCTCTAATCACCTTGTAGTTCTTATTACCAGTGAGGGGGTTTTGTTAGTTCGTTTTTAATCTATGTCTTAGTTAGGGTAACTATACCTGTGATTAAACACGTTGACCAAAAGCAACTTGTGGGGGGAATTTATTCCACTCACAGTTCCATATAACAACAGTTCATCATCAAAAGCAGGGAGGTCAGGAACTCAAGCAGGGAAGGAACCTGGAGACAGGAGCTGATGCAGAGGTTATGAAGGGGGCTGCTTACCGGCTTGCTCCTTATGGCTTGTTCAGCCTACCTTCTTATACAACCCAGGACCACCAGCGCAGGGATGTCACCACACACAATGGGCTGGGTTCTCCCACATCAATCACTGATTAAGAAAATGACCTCCAAGCTTGTCTGTAGCCCAGTCTTGTGGAGGCATTTTTCTCAATGAGTCTCCCTTCTCTCGGATGACTCTACCTTGTGTCAAGTTAACATAAAACTAGCCAGCACAATTTCCTAGTGTTTTCTTTTTGCTGATTAACGTGTCTTCCTTTTAATTTGGAGAACTCCCTTTGTTATTTCTGGTTAAACAAGTCGGGTCAAATCTGAGGGATGTATTCTCTCATGTTTGCTTGTCTGGGAACAAGGCTCAAATAGAGGGTGAGTGTGTTTGAGTCTGTTTTCTTCCACCATGTGGGACATGGGGGACCTAACTCAGGTTGTCAGTTTCAGCAGCAAGTGCCCTGACCCACTGAGCTATCTCAGTGGCTCCAACAGGTGCTCTCTGACCTTCTCTTACTGGATCATCATTCTTCCTCAGGTCTGGGAAATTTTATACCACTGTCTCTTAAAGTGGCTGTTTTACATTTCCCATCCAAGAAGTCCCTTATACTAGTTCCTACATGGTTGGTTTCTAGACCCTTCCTTGAATGCTTCGTGGAGTCATGGCTTCCTAAAGTTCTTGATGCTTGCTGCTCCATGGCAGCCTCTGGACGCTAAAGGGTTTATGTATTTACTCCAGAGTTTGAAACCTGGCTTTGTTTGCATCAATCTTTCCAGAAATTCTAAGCAGGCTGTTTTTCCCCAGCCCGCTCTGAGCCATTAGACACTCCCTTTATTTCAGCAATAAATGGCGACAAAGTTCAAGGTTTTTTATGAGGTCACCACTGATATGTTGTTGTTGGTAGACCACTGGAGGAAGATCAAAGTTCAGGTTGTCCCCAAATCTGTAGTTTGAGTTAGAGTAGTGCCTGGAATGAACAGTCCTTCCCCATGAGCCTCTTTCTGAGGCCAGGGTCCACCCAGATGCCTCGTTCAGAGCCAACAGCCTATAGTCAGACACTAAGATTCTGCATGGGTCTGGGTAGAATCACCATAGATGGTCTAGACTTTGGCTTATATACCATACACCACCACCAAAGCCACAATTCTGTGTCACTGTGAGCTCACAACCTGCTGAGACCTGGCTGAACACAACCTTGGGAAAGGACCAAGGTCTACATGACTATGGACTGACTATTGCTGAAGTCAGCTAATGGCTAAAGATCCCCACAGCCACAGATGATACTGGCCAGGATAGAAGTCCAAAGAGTGATGCCCGACACCAAGGCTGTTCCAGAAATCCTATCCATGAACTCTATCCTGAAATGGGGGACACTAGGACATGTTCAATGCTAGGTTTCACCAGCCTGGCACTGCATTCCAAGATGAAGTCCTATGCTTCCTATTCCATTCTAGCCCTAGAGAATGGAGTCTTGCTCCACATCATAGAGTAGGGGTAATATGGGTGAAGACAAGTCCCTTGACCTCCAAGGGTGACATTAAACTGGTCCACACCACAGTCTAACCTGATCAGTGATCTGCACACTCTTAGGGAAGGGGTTGCCCTAGGGCCTCTCTGAGACCACCATTGACACAGACCCAGACAGACTACCTAATCCACCAGCACACAGATTTCTGTTGGGAGCCAGAGTAGACACAGAAAAATCTGTCTGGGAGCTATGGCCTGGGCCTACAGCTTTTGCCTACTGCTAGGGCTCATCAGAACAAGTCCAACACCAAGCTCTAAGACAAAGCCATATAGAACTTCATATGCCCTGCTCCCCAGAGAATGGGGTATTGCTTCCCTTTCTGCTCTAGTTGAAGGAACACAGCAAAGGCAGTCCCTTTGAACCCTAGCTAATACAGTTCCACTGGCTCAGTTTGCAGATACTGACCTTGGGGCAGGGGTAGACAAGTCAGCTGAGGAAAGGCTGGCAACCCTCTCCTTCCTATCTTTTTCAATATGTCTTTCCTTTTTTCATATAATAAAACCAGTCACTATGACATCTCACTTGACTCTGGTTTGTTTTGGGGGTTTTTGTTTGTTTGTTTGTTTGTTTGTTGTTTGGTAGGGATTGAGAGTGAAGAGGCAGACAGGGACTTGTTATATAGTTTAGGCTGGCTTGGAACTTAGGCTATTCCTGCCTCAGCTTCCCAAGTGTTAAGATTATAGACATAACCATGGTTCACCTGGCTTTCTTAGCTCTGTGAACAGTGTCATCCTGTCAACAGATATGTCTTCAGAAAGATGGCTGCTGGGGAGTCACACTAGGCAGGCACATTATTTTACATTTTTCTACTTTTAATTTTTTGAGGAACCACCGTTATATATACCTACCAATGATAGAAAAGGCAGTAATGCCTCCCGACCCTCACCAAATATTTTAATTTTTGAATTTTCATAGTAGCCATCCTAACGTACATGAAGTAGAACCTCATTACCATTTAGCTGTCCCTTTCTCTAATAATGAACAAGTCATGATTTTCTGAGTGCTTCCTGGTATTTGAATATCTTTTTTTATTTCATTAACTTTTTCACATTCATTCACTGTTTTCCCTCCCTCTTTTCCTTCCCACCCATCCCCCCACCTCCCATTTACCCCCTTTTCCATCAACTCCTCCTCCATCTCAATTCAGAGAGGGGCAAGCTTCCCATGGACTTGAACAAAACATGGCACATCAAGTTGAAGCAGGGCCCAGTTCCTGCATCAAGGCTAGGTGAGATAATTCAGCATAGGAGACAGGTTCCCAAAAGCCAGCTAATCACCAGGGACAGGTCCTGATCTCACTGCTAGGAGCCCTCCAAACAGACCAAACTACAAAACTGCCACACACATGTGAGGGCCTAGGTTGGTCCCATGCAGGCTCCCTGACTGTTGGCTCAGAGTTGCAGTCTGGATTAATATTGTATTCTTTCTTTCTTTCTATAATAACTTTTATTATACTGTCACTCATGACTTCCATTGCGTTTTTCCATTTTATTTTATTTTTTGAAACTGTGTAGTTTGAATCTACCTTGTGCATGCTAGGTAAATGTTCTACTACTGCCTTATACCCTAATCCTGTTTCCTTTTTAAATTTCATTTATCTCTAAAGGATAATGGCCCCTTAGCCTAATTAATTTTGATCTTACAAGTTTCACAAATTTTGAGCATCTCTGGACATTGATATTACTAGCTGTTTTTTATTAATTTATTTATTTTTGACACAAGAGACCAAATCACTCTATGCAGCCCAACCAGCTTAAAATTCACTAGGTAAACAAAACTGTCCTTAAATGCACACAGATTCCCCTGCCTCTATCATTGTGAGTTCTAGGATTTGAAGGTGTGTGTGCACTCCCTTAGTTGGAGAGTTCCATATTAATGACTCATTTATTTCACAATAACCCTCACAAGTTGCTGACAGTCCCTGTTCCTTATGGCAGCAGGTAACTGCTGGCAGCTGGCTTGTGAACAATGCACAGAAGGGACCGCCTCCAGAGCTACTTCTATTACAGGCAGTGCCAACCAAGGTCAGAATCCATGGTCTAGCAGCTGTCATGGGAACCTGTTCAGCAGATTCTTCTCCAATGAGTCCAGCTCCTTTGTGGATGATCTGATACAAAATACCCCTGACATGGCTGCTCATACACTGCAGCACTGGGGCCCAGCAAGCTGGGCTGCCTCATCTCAGACCATGCTCTTCCAAGGGTGGCGCGGGGGGGGGGCGTCTTGAATTCTGTGATGGGGAGAGACTCTGGTTCAGACTGTAAGGCCCGAATGTGGAAACCTGCTGCATCTTGTTCCGCACCTCCTCAGGCTAAGAGAAAAATTCCCAGAGTGCTCAGTGCTGTTGGCTGTAGGGTTTGGCACAAGGATTGCTGAGCACAGTGCTTTAGTTTCCGAACTGCAAGAGCAGTGCCAGTGGGCCAGGCTCTCTCACACACATTATGCAAAGAGATGCAAAGTCCAACAGGCCCTGCATCTTCCCATTGATCAACTTAGGATGAAGTTCGGTAAAAATAGCCCAGACACAAACTGCAAATGGTGGGGAATGTTTATGGGGAAACATCCTGAGACTAGGAGGAGAGGTGTCTAGTTTAGGGAAAGCTGGGAGAGATGAAAGGTGTTTCCTATCCCCTCCCACGAGCCCAGAATCTCTGCACATTTCTGTGAAGGAGGCCCTGTGAAGGAACCCCAGCACAGAAGCAGCACTCTCCTAAGGAATCCCAGAGTGGACAACACAGAATTGATGACCAGAACATCAAGAACTGTAAACGATCTTATACTTTGTGTGACCATCAAGATCTGTGTGTGTGTGTGTGTGTGTGTGTGTGTGTGTGTGTGTGTGTGTGCCCTCTCCCTTCCACAGAACAATGACTACCCAAGCAAGTCAACACAGTCCTGAGAGACACAGGCAACAAGACACAGAGCAAACGTGGTTTAGGCTTTACTAGAGATCAACCAGGGCTGGATAGTCCCATATCGAGGGACAAGGGTCTACAGATTAGGGGACTGGTCTTTCTGGCGATACTGGGCAGCCTCACACTCAGGATAGGTACTTGAACACAGGCAGAACTGGTTTCTTTGGCAGTTCTGGGGAACTACAGAGCCAAGTGCACCCCTTTATTACCCTCAGTCAAGCTGAGGGCCACTTGGATCTAGGACAAAGGAAAGGAAGGGGAGGAAGGGAGTGTGAAGGAACGGAGAGTTAACAGAAGCTTGACTTGGGAGACGCTGAGTGGAAAAGAAGAGTCACTAGGGCCTTTCAGAGGAGAAGAGAAGGAAGAAGGGAAGGAATGGCAAGACACCCAGAGGTGCAGGGGCCCATATGTGACCCATGCTAAAGGGCCAGCAAGCACAGTTATAGATCTCTTCCCGGCCTTGGTAGTAAGGGGTCCTATTTGTTACCCCACACAGCTATCTTCAAATACATGGGGCCTGCAAGGAAGCGGCTGGACTTCATGAAGGCAGAGATCTTCTTCAGGGCCTGTGAGTGGGAAGGAGAAAGCAAAGCTTAGGCCTGTAGGCCCGCTGGGCTGACCAGCTCCGCCCCATGAACTCCACGTGGGCCTGAGATCTGGAGCAGAGCAGCCAACCTCAGCTCTGGAGAAGAATCTCTTCAAATTCCTTTCCCTAGTGTCCCACTTCAAGAGGGGCATCGAGTGGAGAAACAGCACTATCCTGAAGGCTTGGTGTCCTCTAGACAGTACATCAGAGGTTTGGAAAAACCACTCAAGGACCCTGCAAGATCAGTCCTAACTGACCGTTTATCAGGAGGTCCAGAGAGCAGCTTCCTCCTATATACCCAGCACTGTCGTGGTTTGTACAAGATCATTCTTTTTCCACAGGGAAGCTACTGCCTGAATTTGCACACCAAGGAAGGAGCTGGCAAAGAAAAAAGGAGTTCACAAAGCATGCCCAAGTAGCTTGAAAAAGTGCCCAGATCGCGCCCCATGACACAGAAAATCCTGAATGGAAGTATTTCAGATGGAGGAAGGCCCACCAGGAAAAGCAGGGCAGGGGTCTGATCCATTCCCAGAGAGAAGACAGTCTAAACTTCTCCACCTGATACCTGGGCCCAATATTACTATACCCCAATCAAACATATCTCTAGCTCTAATATGGGGACCGTG
Organism: Ellobius talpinus; assembly: GCA_001685095.1. Classification (NCBI taxonomy): domain Eukaryota; kingdom Metazoa; phylum Chordata; class Mammalia; order Rodentia; family Cricetidae; genus Ellobius; species Ellobius talpinus. The sequence goes on from LOJH01052370.1 coordinate 23,176, forward strand.
TCAAATTTCAGTCACCCTGCACGAATTTTACCAAGAATCAGTTCCCAGATAACTAACTGCTGAGGAATTCTAAAGCCCAGGACTACCTGTTTACAACAAGCCAGAGCACCAGGCCTCAGGAGGCAGCTTTTAACTCTCCCTTCCCCCTTTCCCCACGGTGATGCCAGCTCTTACATAATCCCCAAAGCTATTCAACTTGGACTAGAAACAGAGCTAATAGGAACTAGCTGAGAAAACACATCACTTGATAGAAAGTGGGGAATGAAAACAGATTCCAGGCCTGAAGGGGGAGGGAGAGAGAGAGAGAG
>LOJH01052372.1:0-12361 GCA_001685095.1 Ellobius talpinus
CACCTCACCATCCCCCCACCCAGTCCCTCATCCACTCCTTAGAAAGGGCAAGACCTCCCATGGGAGGAATAACAAGCAGGTTGAGGCAGGACCAAGCCCCTCCCTGCTGTATGGAGAGTGAGCAAGTTTTCCTTCTATACTGAATGGGCTCCAAAAAGCCAGTTCATGCAGTGCTTCCTAGTAGTTATTGAGCATCAAATATAGGAATCTTCTTGTTTCATTAATTGTTCCCTTTATTGTATTTTTCTTTATTTCTGAGATTATAATATGACTACAACATTTCTCCCTTCTACAGAAATCCTGCTTTTGGCTTTTTGTTTTTGTTTTTCTTAACTAAATCAAGCTAAGAAGATAAGATTGAAGTGATTTTTCTTAGGGAAAGGCTTCCCTGTAACTTTTGTCCTCTGTAATCTCCCCATGATGCAGCCAGGGGTAATCTTTACTTGCCATAGAAAAACAGACTATAAATTTTATTCTTTCAGCATATATAGAGGGAAAGCACTCATACACATAAATAAATCTAAAGAAAATTTAAAATATAATTTAGGCTTCTTAACTAGCATGGAAGGTCCTTCACAACGAATTTACCTCCCACATACTAGGGCATTTATTCTGAACCAATAATGAGCTCTTTGACCTCACCCTGTAATTTCTCAAGCCCACCTCTAGCATAACCAAGAAGCCTTCCAGAACCTTGAATATGATACAGTTTTCATAAGGTTTTTAATTTCCTGTAATTCCTTACATTATGGATTAAAGTTTATCATTGCATTAGTCAGTTTTCTTGTTATTGTGACCAAATACTTGAAAAGAAGCATCTGAAGTTAGAAAGTTTTGTTTGACTTACAAGTCAAAGGGATTCCGAGGTGAGACTACAGTGGGGAATGGCTGGCAGCAGGGACACAAGACACAAGATCACATTGTGTCTGCAGTAGTAGAAGAAATTGTATCAGAGTAATAGAGATTGGAATTTTTAAAAGTAATAGAAATTAATTGGGAAGTAGAAAGTAGACAGAAAGTACGGCTAGGCCATAAGATCTCTGATGTGGGATTCATCTCTGTATGCTGTGAATACCACTGGTTAATAAAGAAGCTGCTTTGGGCCTGTTGATAGGGCAAAACTTATGTAGGCGGGTAAAACTAAACTGAATGCTGGGAGAAAGAAGGGCAGAGTGAGAGAGAAGTCATGTAGCCCCACCAGAGACAGATGCCAGAACTTTCCTCGGTAAGCACTGCCACATGGCAATACACAGATTAATAGAAATGTGTTAAATTAATATGTCAGAGTTAGCTGATAAGAAGTTAGAGCTAATAGGCCAAGCAGTGATTTAATTAATATAGTTTCTGTGTTATTATTTTGGGGCTGAGCAGCCAGAACCAACAAACGGCCTTCTTCAGCAGACCTCGAGGCCCTCCCACAGTGACCCACTTCCTCTTGAAGGTTCCAATACCTTTCAAAACAGACTCATTGACAGGTGAACAAATGTTTAAATATTTGAGCATATAAGAGATATGTCAAATACAAACCATAATAATCATAATCATATAGCTATTTATTACAAATATCTTTCTATTAGATACCAGATAAGCTCCTTGAGGGCAAGCTTTTAGCAACTCTGTGTTCTAGCATGCTGTACAGTAACTACTCCATAAAGGAGGTTCAGTAAAGGGCCTCAGATAGACACATCCTTCCTCAGAAGTCTAGCTAGTCATAAAAACAAAACTAGTAGTGGAACATGCAACAACACAGATGGAGCTCATGAAAAAAATAAGTTTAAAATATATACTGTTAAAGTCTGTGTAAAATTCAAGAAAATAAAAATGTACCATGACATAGATCAGAAGGAAGGACAGCAAAGGAGGTTGAGGACACTTGTGAGAGAGATGAATTTATTAGAGTAGTAATATAGCAGTAGTTTAATGAATATATGTTAGCAATATATCTGTGGTTAAATGTATCCAGCTTGTTACATGTCAGTCATACTTCAGATAAGATAACATTTATCTATGTGTTAAGGACAGAAGAGTGACTCTGCCAGTAGATGCCTTTAAAATGTTTTGGGATTGCCATCTCGGTGAGTCAAGTAAAGAGAAAGGGATCTATCTACTTGCTAGTATACATTTCTTCTTCTCTTCTTGGACACTGGCCTCCCACCCTATGATTTGGATTGATGATCCCAGCCATCCACATTATTACCTTTGTTCCTCTCTTAAATCCTGATGATGAGCTTTCCCTGTTCCTGAGGCACTGTCAGGGTCAAATGGGGGTGGAGGTGGAGTGGAACAGGAAGTAACTAAAACTGTGCTTCATGCCATATGGATTGTATTCTAGAAAAAAACAAAAGGGCTCTGTGTAAGGGCATATCCTTTGTTCACGGATGAGGATGAGGGGACATGTGCATGGCAGTCATTTCAAGATACATAGGACCCCTGCTGTCTGTGAATCCAGGCTCAGGATTTTGTGTATGAAGGGAAACATGCTGCAAGTCTACTACTAAGAAAATTACCCCACAGAGCAACTAAAACAATTTTGCTTTGTGATCTGTAACACTAGAATTAATGCTATTAGAGCCATAGAGAACTCTCTGTTCACTCCTTACACCCAACTTTCTGACCTCATGACTGTACCCTAAACTCTCCTTCCATGAGATAGAGACTGATGTCATAGCAGAAAGTGAGGATTAAAATGGAAAGCTCCTTCTCTATGTGTAGGTCGACATGCATAGATGGGTACATGAGAACATCTGGGTACTTGTGGAGGTTAAAGGTCAAACGCAGCCATCATTCCTCAAGTTGCCTTTCATCTTATTTCTTGAGACAGGATCTCTCACTGGGACCTGGGACTAACCAGGGTGACAAGTGGGCCCCAGAGATCTACCTGTCCCCCCTCCCCAGCACTAGGATTACAAAAGTGTGCCACGACAGTTGACTTTTTTTGTGGGTTCTTGAGATTGTATTCAAGTTCTTGTGATAGCCTGGGACATCACCGACGGAGCCATTTCCTAAGCTGCTAAAATTGAAAACTTTTTAAAAAGTGGGTATATTTGAAGTAATTAATTTCAGTAAAATGTATATAATGCCATATGCTGCTATATTTTTTGGGAAGCAAGAAATTATTAAAGCACATACTCGACTTTGGTAAATAGGAGCGAACTCTCACAAACATGGTAGAGAAGACTTGAAAAGACATATTTTCAGGTGTTCTCTTGCCCTCTTTGTTTTTCCTCATTTTTGTACTGGCAAATGGGAGGTGAGTATGCACTGTACATCACTTCCAAAACTTTGTGCCCAAGGATGTCACTAATATGCCTGGCTGAGAATACAAAACAACATAGAGCATTTATATACATTAGCTTACTCAGACCAAAGAACACAGCAAGTGGAAAGCAACTTCAGGCATGTGCCAAGCAGCCATGTTGATCATTCTAATGACATATAGTGAACACTGAACTGAGAATCAGGCAATTCCAAACCCACAAGAAATTTAAACAAGAACAAAAGATCAAATGAAAGGACAAAAGAACAAAAGTATGTCACCGGTGGAAAAATAGCTACAGAATAGAGAAATATTTTTAAGCCATCTTTCCACCGATGTGCAGATGAGAGTTTTGAAGTATTTCGGCTGAAGGGAGCCATGTGGGGTTGGTTTCAAGGCTGATTCTGGTAGTATTTTGAAGGAAGATGTCCATGCTTTGACACCGATGATCTGCGATAACTTCTGGACTGGGGGAAATATAGAGACACAAACAGAAGATTTTAAATGTTCCTGAAAGGCAAAATGTGCCAAGAATCGGATACTGGTAAAATGTTAAGTAGAAAGATTCCTGGGAAGGAAAGATCTGAACATCTGCAAGGCAAAGAGGAACAGCAAAGTCATTGCTAAAGCAAACAGTTGTCATGCAATGAGACGGAATGGAGACTACATATGACTGACGTGCAAAAGAAAGAAGCATGTCGAAGGTGGGCAGAGAATAGAGGGAATAAAGGATGGAGCTTTGGCAGGGGTGTTGTCAAATAATGGCGCCTTCGAGGATGGAGAGTTTACAGTTTGCCCATGAAGAGGAGCCTGATGAAATTTACAATGAAATTCACTGCTTAAAAAAAAATCTTCTTGGAGCTGGAGAGATGGCTTCGAGGTTAAAAGCACAGGCTGCTCTTCCCGAAGTTTTGAGTTCAATTCCCAGCAACCACATGGTGGTTTACAACCATCTGGTGCCCTCTTCTGGCCTGCAGGCATATATACTTGCAGGCAGAATACTGTATATATATAATAAATAAAAAATCTTATTTTACACACTAATCTCAGTTCCCTCTCTCTCTCCTCCTTCCACTTCCCCATCTTTCCCCTACCTCATTCTCCATCCATTCCTCAAAGAGGGTGAAGCCTCCCATGGGGAATCAACCAAGTCTGTAACATCACTTGAGGCCGGATCAAGGCTGTCCTCCCTGTATCTGAGCTGAGCAAGGTATTCCTCCATAGGGAATGGGCTCCAAAAAGTCAATTCATTCACTAGGGATAATTACTGGTTCCATGACCAGTGGCCCAACAGACTGCCCAAGTCACACAACTGTCACCCACACTCAGAAGGCCTAGTTTGGCCCTGTGCAGGTTCCCCAGCTGTCAGTTCAGAGTTCAGACCCAGACCAAGAAGGACAAGCACAGTATGTACTCACTTATAAGGGGATATTAGACATAAAGCAAAGGATAAACAGCCTACAGTCCAGAGAAGCCAGGAAACAAGGAGACCCATGGATCCATCTGGGAAGAGCAAATAGACAAGATCTCCTGAGGGAGTTTGGGATGGGGAAAGGGGAGAGGGAAAAAGGCTAGTGGGGAGGGGAGAAGAGGGGGAGAACATGAGGGAACAGGATGGCCAAGATGGGGGAAAGACAGAGGGAGAGCAAGGAAAGAGATATCTTGATAGAGGGAGTGGGGTTAGCAAGAAACCTGGAACCAGAGAAATTCCCAGGAATTCACAAGGATGACACCAGCTAAGAATCTAAACAATAGTGGAGAGGGTACCTGAACTGGCCTTCACCTATAATCAGAGTGATGACTATTTTAATTGTCATCATAGAACCTTCACCTGGTAACTGATGGAAGCAGGAACAGAGATCCACAGCTAAGCACTGGACTGAGCTCCTGGAGTCCAGTGGCAGAGAGGGAGGAACAAGAATAAGAGCAAAGGGGTCAAGACTATGATGGGGAAACACAGAAGTTAACTGCTTTTCAAAACAACTGGACATTAGTAGCAAAACTTAGATCAAGTGATGGTTCCAGGAACTCGTAATTGGAAACAAAAACGGATCCTCTGAAAACAATTCAAGATTGCTACAATACAAGAATAACTAAACATCAAAGATTCTGCCAAAGGAGGGCAGTTGGAAAAGAGTGTGCTTCAAAGCAATGTGAAGCCAGTTGGTGGCTCACTCCTATAACCCTATACTGGGCAGGCTGAAACAGGAGGATTTCCTTGAGTTTAAAACCGACCCGGGCTACAAAGTGAGATACCCATTGTCTCCATAAATAATTAAATAAATAAATATGAAGCAAAGAAATAAAGGCAAAATGACTCTCTCATCTCTTAGGGGAAATATGGGAAAATTCAAAATGGATTCTGTTTCACCAAGAACCCTGAAGCAATTCCTCACCTCACCACATCCTCCTCTTGCTCACCAACTGCGGCTGTCTCCTCTGCTTAGCTGAATACTGTCTCTAGCCTTCCAGCTTGTCATAATGTGTACACCAGGGCACATTGTAAAATGATTTGATGCTCATTTATGGAGAGAAGAAAACATTTCCTAAATCTTCTTTCCAGGCCACCTGTTAAACCAGTAACAGGGCAAGCTAAGTAAACAGGAAACCTGTGTCCCCTGGTTCAGAAACTGAGCACACAAGGACTGATTCTCTGGGAAGGTAGGTCAGTGAGGACCCACACCTGAACATCTGCTTTCTCAGCCTCCCTTCTCCCTCGATATACAAACCCTTGACTTTATTCTTTACTCTTGTAAAAAGGTTCCCTTTATTAAGAATGGAATGGGAGATCATTTAGCCTGTTGAGCTACACCAAGTTTCTTCCAAGTGGTAGGAATGGGCAGGTATGCACAGCAATTGCATGTATTGGTCCTAGGGTATAACCAAGACAGTGCATCCTATAGACTTCAGCATTCTAGAATGTTTTCAAGCTCAGAAAAATGATGCATCTTGTTGGTAGACTATGGGCATGTGCGATGAAGACATTGACAGAGCAAGTGAATTTTGACCCTTAAGGAAGGGAGAATTTGACATGTTATGAGAAGAACTGGCAGGCCTTCTGGATCTCACTTTTTGTTTTTGATCTGCAGTTAATTTTTGATTATACTATAGTCTGGTCAGAAGAATCCAACTTGCTAGCAGTATAAAAAGAGACCTCTGGCATTTCCTGTTGCTTGGAAGCTGTTTGGCTTTCTGCATTAGTATTTATTGTTATCATTGGCCAAGCACCTTTTCTGGGTAGAAAAATACTGGTGCAAATTTTACTGGTGAGGTGGGAATAGAAGTCATAAAAATTCTCAATTTCCCTTTTAAAAACTTAACTCATTTGTCCAAGAGGAATGAAGGCAGAAGTACAAGAGGTTTTAAACTTCCCGTACATCTGGGTAGAGCAGTGTATTTTGACTCCAAGCACAATAAAACAACCATACTTACTGGTGGTATATGACATAATGACCCAAATATGTTTTTAAAAAATCATTTATTGCTGTACATAAACAGCAAAGTTAGCGCAAGGGATGATAAAATAACATGGGTAATTCTTCCTTGAGCTGGGAACCATTGGCGGCCCATTAGGATTCCAGATGTAGCCGTGTGTGCTTTTCCCCATTTGTTTTCCAATGTCTAGTGCTTAGGCCCTTGGTACCTTGACGGTGGTTGTCAAGCATGTTGGCTTTTCAGCTTGAGGTCTTCCTTGGAGAAACACACTGATCTGCCCTGGGCTATAAAGCACACTATTGTCTTGGGCCCAGTTTGTTGAGAATATGAGACTCAGGGCAGCCTCCTGCCAAAGGTCAAATACCAGTTTGACCCAAGTTCCTCACATCAACACTAGACATCCCCAAATAAGAGACACTTCAACTCTTCTTGCAGAGAAAGTGGCTTTATACTTTTTATTGCTGCAATATTGGGGTTACTGTTTACTGGAGCACAGATAAACAAGTGTATTTTAATAAGCGACCTTATTATGGTCACTCATAAAAAAATGGGTCATAATCCCAGTAATAAATAAAAGAAAAAATCCTTATTCCAATGTTTTTGACACTGCAAAGAAGCAGATTCCAAGTTCAGAAGACAGTGTAAGGAGCAGTAGCAGAGGGCAAGTTGTAAAACGGCTACACAGATAGAATCATTGTATTTTAGGCAGAGAAAGCAAGCAGCTGAAAATAGGACCATAGCTAATTTAGCTAGCATTCCTACTGCCAAAAATGCATGTCTGAAATCAGGTGGGTGTTTCTTTATGAGCCACTGAGCCAAATATAAAATTTATAGCCTCAGTCTTGGACAGACTCTTGCAAAGATTCAGAGCATCAGTTTATTATAGGGCTTCTATTAAGGATGCTTAAAATTCCCCAGCTTTGCACGCCTCACCCCAGGGGTCTAGCCTTAGCTAGTTTGGATTGGGTCTGGCCCAAATGCTCCTATTAGGTAGGGGCTAAACTATTTGACAATGCAGTTAGACCTACTCTGTGGAGCCAAATGTTCTTCTCATGGGGAGCTCAACTCGCTCCTCCTGCGTCCAACAACAGCCCCCCTTTTGCTTGTTACCGCTTTTCACCTGTGTCCTGATTTAGCAAATCAAGGGAAATAATGCTTAAAGCAAACAAAATAAATAGCAGATGGCAGAGTGTACTCTGGGATGAATAAATTATAACTGTGGAGGAGAAAAGGGAGCCGGTGGATGCACATGGGTGTATTTGTCGATGACATACAGGATGCTCAACGCGCTGACCTCAATATGTACCAGGCCCACCACCATTAATCACTCCACATAATGGAAGCCAGAAATTTAAAGAGCCCAGGGGATCTATGGCCCCTTGGAGTGGGAGAGGGAACTGAGAAAGTGAACAAGAGGCAAAAGAAAATACAGAGTGCAAAAGCATCTCTAGACAAGATGGCAATAACTCCTTCATAATCTAGAAATTCAAAGGATTTGGGACAGATTTTATTTTGTGGAGTCAGGCAGATGGATTATAATCATCTGAAGAACATCATCCTATACAGTATATTCATTCTTCTAATAAATACTGAATTATCCCTTCAGGATATCAGCATGCCATTTGCGGGGTTCTTCTAAGTTGTTAAATGGAACACAAGTACTCAGTGTCTTGGAAATTAAGTGGTTTATCAAATCTATCACCAAGGAAAACCATGGAATACCTGCAACATCAAATTTCTTTTCTAGGTTTGGCATTAAAAATAATTTTATAATTAATTTTGTAAAATCTGAAAAAAATCAGAATTCCTTCAGTTCCCATCCATCCATGGACACTTCTCACTTGAACTACAATATCACATTCATATTTCTGGACTAAAGGGATTAAGGGTATCAATAGCCATCAACATATTCTGGATAGTTCCACCAAAAATTATCAGAAGATAAGAAAATCAAGAGTTTGAAAACAAAAGTCAATAAGTAACAGATTTACTGTAGCCCCATCATCTCAGTGTGTACCATTTGTTATATGACAAGTTGAGAATAGCTTATAGGCAGACTTCATGCTCATGTTTGAACATTCATTCTTTTTCCTTGTTTATTTTAGTTTATTTAGAAAATAAAGATTTTTAGGTGAATAAAACTCAAATGTTCAACAGATGAGTAGGGTTTAAAAGTTTTATATGTACTTAGAATGTATCAATCCTTATAAATGGAAAAATTCTCTCACAAGCTCCAATAGTGGTTGAATTTAGAGGATATTATGTTGGAGGAGGTCACTTGTTNCACACAGAAACTGTATTAATTAAATCACTACTTGGCCCATTAGCTCTAGCTTTTCATTGGCTAACTCTTACATCTTAATTTAGCCCATCTCCATTAATCTGTATATCGTCATGTGGCTGTGGCTTACCAGCAAGGTTCGGTGTCTATCTCTGGTGGGGCTACATGGCTTCTCTCTGAGTCTGCTTCCTTTCTCCCAGCATTCAATTTAGTTTTCCCCACCTACCTAAGTTCTGCCCTATCAACAGGCCAAGGCAGTTTCTTTATTCATTAACTCTTAAAAGCAACACATAGACAGAAGGACCTCCCGCATCAATATTATGCTAAGTAAAATAAACCAATCACACACACAAAACAGATACTATATAATTGTACTTATACAGTAAATATTTGTATTGTTTTTATTGAGCTATGTATTTTTCTCTACTCCCCTCCCTTCCCCCCTCTCCCCTTTTAACCTTTCCCATGATCCCCATACTCCCAATGTACTCAAGAGATCTTATACAGTCAAATTTAGAGAAAAAAAGGTAGAATGGTTGTTGCCTGGGGCTGAAGGAGGAAATAGACTGTTAATGTTTCATGACAGAATTTCCATTTTACATGATGAAAAAATTCTGGATATCTGTCATACAATACTGTACTATACCTAGTATACGATACTATACTATAACATCAATTAATTACACACCCAAAATACTTAAAATGCCTCATGGACCTTAAAATAACACATTTTAAAAAAGATGATAGACATCAGCTTATTTTTTTAACGTTGCTATTGATTAGAATCGTTTCTTCATGTAGGGCCTATTTCAATCTTTCGAAACACAATACATATATTGTTTTTTAGAAAATAGCTCATTATTTTAATAATGTGAATACTCAAAAATATTCACAAAAATGCTACAAACCCATATATTTATCACAATTATAATTTTATAACAATAGCTAAATTATAATTGTAGCTGTAACTGTCAGTATTAACTCATTTACTTCCCTGATCATTTTCCTTTTTCTAGAAACTTCTATAACAGTAGATAGATCTATATTTAATTACAGTCAAAGTACTTATTCCAGGAACTCAGAATATCTTGCAACATAAAAATAGTATATGTAATTTAAATGTTATATTTTCTGTAGTACTTTAATTTCTTCAGATATAAAAACACTTATAGCTACAAGGGGAAGGCAAGGAGGACAAGTGGCAGCAACAGGAAGAAGAATGTAGAGTGGACAGGAGAAATCTTTGTCACCAGATTTGATATTGCTGAGGAACTGCAAAGGGTTGAAAATGTTTAGTCTTATGACTGGGATTTTTTTTTAAAAAAAATAGAGCTACATCTTTGTTTCTTACAGATAAAATGTGACGTAGATTACTTTTAAGATATGATTTTTTTGTAAAACCATTCATGGTCACAGAAGAAGGAAGAGCCATACTCATACTCACTCAGCTACATTAACCTTGAGTAAGTCCTATTTCTGTTGTCCGGGTTTCTGTCCTGCCCAGTTCCTGCAATTGTTAAGTCCCAAAGAAATCACACAGAGGTTTACATTAGTTATAAACTGATTGACCTATTAGCTCAGGCTTCCTATTAACTCTTATAACGTATATTAGCCCATATTTCTTATCTGTGTTAGCCACATGGCTCAGTATCTTTTTCAGCAAGGCAGTCACATCTTGCTTCTTCTGTGGCTGGACAGGAATGCAGAGGAATGGGCTTCCTCTTTCCCAGAATTCTCCTGTTCTCATTTACCCGCCTCTACTTCCTGTCTGGTTGTCCCGCCTATACTTCCTGCCTGGCTACTGGCCAATCAGCATATATTTAAAATATAATTGACAGAATACAAATCATTTTCCCACACCATATTTCTTTCAGGGCCTTAATATATTATTATATTATATGTTGAATAAAGTAATGTTATTGAAAATATAGTTTCTTTTCCTCCCTAACTCAAGTATCTTACTATTTGAGAGTAGGAAAGGATATTTTACTTTAAAATATTCTTATAGGTTAAACTCACAGATGAATTTAATGTAATAAAAGCCTTAGTTTTTGTATGGTTGCCACTATTCCTAGAGTACGAACACTGAGATATTATTGATATTATTTCACATGTCTTCTGACATCAAGTAAAAAACAAAAGTTCCTGCATTAAGTTTCTATGCTGTGACAAAACGGATGAGACAGCTTAGAAAGGGGAAAGATTCACGCTGCTCAGGATCCCAGGCCATATTCAGTTCGTTTACCACTTGGTTTCTGACAAGGCAGAGCCATGGTTGGCAGAGGGGACTGTGGCACAGCAATGATGCTTGTTTTATGAGATCCTGAAAACAAAACAAAACAAAAATCTAGAAGAAGGAACAGGGGTCATGAAGTCCTTTTAAAAAACTGTGACTTCATGATCTAACTTCTTAGGTTCTACGTTCTCAAGTCCCACCAGCTTCTGATACTGCTATGGCTGAAGACCAAGTCTTTACCATATAGACCTTTAGGTGACATTCCAGGTCCAAACTATGCTATGGCTGGTGACCCAAAATAACCTGTAAATTAGCCTAATAAATGTTTGAAGAGCTTTCTAGGTTTCCTACTATGACTGGGATTCAGGACTCTATCATGTACCTACTTTATGTCCTAAATTAGAAAACCTGACATGAAAATAATATTTAGCAAAAATTTAAACTAAGAAGTTACTTTGTTCCATTAGCCACCAAAGAGACATTTTTAAAAAAGGAATAAGAGGAAAATAAAAAATGTTTGGAAAATATGCTTTGAAATGGTTGAATGCAAGACTGTAAACCGAGTGGCTGGAATAAGCTCGTCTCAGCTTTCAAGTGGAAGCGTTTGTCAGGTTCTCTGTGTATATCATCTATCTGATTTCATCTTCTGTCTCTACACAGATGCCATGCAGTCCTGCAATAGCCATATGCAGTAAAGCTTGCTTTCTCAAGAAGCTTGGAGTTGTGGGGAAGTGGCTCCTTTATAGGGTCCTGAGGAGGACAGGGAGGGTAGTTAAAGTATTCCAGTTGTTGAGAGTTTCTAACTACTGATCCTTTTTTGGAGACTAAGTGATTGTGTGTATGAAACAAGGGAAATAGGACAGCACCTTTGCAGTGGGATTTTGCCTCCTAATAAAGAGTTCTTTGGTTCGGTAACTGTTTCAAAACCAAGTTGGAAAGGATTCTTAACCTCAGGCAACCATGCTGAAGTGTCTGAGCACGCCAGGCTACTGTGTTAAACTACTGGAGTTTAAGGACCCTTTGGCACCTCTCTAGAAAAATAAAATAATCCAGTGACCCGGAGCTAATCAGGTAGTGGTGCCATTGTTCATAGGAGCATTGCCCAGTGAGCACCCGCTGGTGACAGGAGGTCTTTATTTATTTATTTATTTAT
>LOJH01052376.1:0-10011 GCA_001685095.1 Ellobius talpinus
CTGTATATTGCTTTTATTATATTTAGGAATGAACCTTGTATCCCTAATCTCTCTTTTTTAAGGGAATAAGAGATAGTTTATTCTGGAGCCATTTTGCGTGACCACGACCCATGAACACAGATTTAGGATACTCGAATTTCTATGTTCCAAGGTGGAAGAAGCTTCATTAAGTTTTATGGGACAGAAAAGGGCACAAATCAAGACAACTCTAAAATACATTGGTGGGTACATCAGAGAGAAGGATACAATAAGGTGGGGGTAGCTTTTCTCTAGGCCTAAGATGCTATCTGACAACATTCTTAGCTTTCAGACCGGTGGAAGCTAGTGGTCTGCTAAGTTAAAATAGATCTCAACTCATTTTCATCTATTGGTAAAAAGATATTAGATCAGACAGAGGTGGGCAAGGAATGTCTGTTCTAGAGGACGAGAACTAGTACAAGATGAGGTAGGTAGCTTCTAGGGTGCCACATGCCAATCTCTCCACAGTATTCTAATCGACCATTAGAATTCAGGCATGACTTCTTTTAGAAATGTCCATTTCCAGTTTTCTCTCTTGGCCAAGTGGGAGGCTCTACTAAAGAGAAGGCAGGCATGGTTATTAATCTGTGCCAATACTACCTATTAATATGAATAATCTTAGCTAGAGCATATTATTATTCTGAATCACTTCCCCATTCATTGATTTTAAATCAGTACTTAGCTACCAGGATGAAGATAGGCAAGGAGGTTGAAGATTTCTTGTATGGTGTCCTTCCCTCACAGAATCAACTCACCTGGGCTCATAGGGGCTCACAGGGACGGAACTGACAACTAGGTAGCCTGCATGGGACTGCCCTAGGCAGGCTGCGTTTGCGTTACAGTTGTGTAGCTTGGTCCTCTTGTGGTACTCCTAACAGCAGGGACGGGGTTGTTTCCAATGCTTTTCCAGGCTTTTGGGACTCAGCTTCTCATACTGGGTTGCCTTTCACAGCCTTTCTATATGGGCAGGTGCTTAGTCTTGCTGCAACTTGACATGCCATGTTTTGTTGGTACCCATGGGGAGATCTGCCCTTTCCTGAACAGAAACAGAGAAGTGGATTGGAGGGTGGGAACAGAGGAGGGATGAGGGGAGGGGCTGGGAGAAATGGAGGGAGGGGAAATTGTGACTGGGATGTAAAATAAATACATTTAAAGAAAAGATTTATTTTAGAAGACAAACCATAGTTATGAACTCATTAATTAATTTAAAGCCTTCAAAAGACAGTAAAAACCACATAAAATGTACAAATTTGTGTATGAGCCAGAATATTATACATTATGCTTCCATTTCTCCCTAATGACATCCTTGTCGCTTTGATGGAAAAGTACGGAATCATAAAATTAAATTTGGCAATTTGTAAAGCTGTGTGTTTATCACGCATGGTGTGTTTGTTATCTGAGTTAATAAGGCAATCAAACATACCATGACTGTGGAGAGATGTGTGCAATGTTTTCACAGGGTTTTTCTTTTGGAAATCAAAAGCAGTGCACAATGTGGCTCAGAGAGCCTCTTTTCATGCAGAAGAAAAGGTATTTTATGAATGTCTGATGTCACCAGAATAAATAGAATAGTCTCTTGTGGAATAAAATACATATCATGGCTGACATATTCTTTCCTTCACCCTTACCTTTGAGGATTCACCTCAATAGTTTAGTTCAGCAATTACTAAACAAAGGACAACAGTGTGGGGGTATTCACCCTTGGTTCTAAGTGAAGGGAATGTGTATAAATTAAGAGAAGACTTCATTTATAAATTTTCGTTAATAAGCTACAAGTTGGAAATGAGCAATTAAAGCATTTGATACAAGACCCTAGGTTACAATGCTTGTATGATATTTTGATATGTTTGTGAAATGAAAACAGTGATAAGATGAAAATAACTGTTTGCATTTGTGTTATGACTTAAAGCTCAACAAATTCAAAGTCCCATATGTCTCATTCCAAAGAAGTCTTAAGCATTCATGTGTGTGTGTATTTCTCTGCAGGTACCACATCATTGTCATCATCCTGGTCTACTGTTTCCCATTGCTCATTATGGGCGTCACCTACACCATAGTTGGAATTACTCTCTGGGGAGGAGAGATCCCAGGAGACACCTGTGACAAGTACCATGAGCAGCTGAAGGCTAAACGAAAGGTACTGTCCCACCTAACTGCACCTAACTGGTGCAGACTGGGTCCCATCCGAGAGGGAAGGGAGAACCGACTGGTGTCATTTGATACGATGTACTTTATATCCCGTTTCAACCTTTCCAAATGCCTTCTGTGTTCTTTTTACATAATCTTTTCGTTGTTGCTGGCCTCCTGCGGACCTTGGCCCTGAAGGTCTGCGCATGTCTTTCTGCAGTAGACGTTACATCCTTACGGATGAGCTGTTTTGTCGCTAGCCTTTGCGGCTCGTTCTTAGTTACTTCCCCGAAACTGTCAAAGTTTTTCTTAGATGGAATCTAGCTGATTTTTATTTCTGCGTGTGCAGCTGCTTTTTACGGTGCTCATCCAGAGCTCCTCTGCTGTACTCTGAAATCTGCTCAAACTTGCCTTTATTCCCCGAGTGGCACAGCTCGCTAAAAGTTAAAATAATGGAATTTTCTCCGCCACCCTGTCTCCTGTCCCTCAGTCGTCTACCCCCTTCTTCTCCCTCCTCCACTCCCCATTCTTTCTCCTCCCCTCCCTCTGTTCCTTCCTCCTCCACCTTCTCCTCCTTCCCTCCCTCTGTCCCTCCTTCTCTTCTCTTTCCCTTCTTTCTCCTTTGTTTGTTCTTTCCCTTTATCAACAACCTTATACATCTGTTTAAGGAATGAGTATTTCATTAGTGGTATTATACACATCACTGAGTGACTTGAAAAATTTGTTTCTGATCATTCACATTAAATATTAAAATTACTCAGAAATAGACTCTTATCATCATTTGATGAACATGTCAATCATTGTTATTTATTTCATTTAGGACTGGTGAATCTATTTATTGGAATATTACCTACCTTATGAGAATCCCTTTAAAATCTTGCTATCCTTAAACATCTTATCTACTACTGTCTCATTAAAAAAAAAATCAATCCAAGTTTTAAAATATCATGTAACAAATGACTCCATTTTGACACCACATCCTTTACTAACAAATGATGCTAAACAAGACACATCACATTAATATACACAGTCTTTTATATTTAAAATTAGAAAGTAAGACCGATCTATTTATGACTAGCTACAGATATGAAATATATATAATTTCTTTTTCTGTTTTTGAAAAAAATTTCATCTTAAAAATTATATGCAAAAACAAACTATCCCTATAACAACTGAGAAAAAAACCTAAGACAGGGAATGTTTCAACAGTATGCTCATTTTACATATATCTTGATTTCCTTTGAAATCTTTCATTATTATTACTATCATCATCATTATCATTATCATCATTATTGGAGAATACCACTGTGTGTCACAGGCTCTGTATGGGAGTTTAGAAAACAACTTTCAAGAAATCCAAGTGTATTATTATTACATATTTTAATTTTTTCATATACATGTAATATTTTTTAGGAAAAAATAAAATTTCATATATGTTCTTTTATTTTTAATACAAAGTCTTACTGAGAACAAAACCAAGAGGAAATTTGTCTTTTTTCCCCTTTACCATTACTGGTAAAAATGAGACATAAATGTTCCCTTGATTTCATTGTCTACAGTTAGTAGTTGGTACAATACCAACCAAATCTGGAACATGACTTTTCTAGAATATTTTAGAAAAGAGGACACTTAAAAGTTATGATTCATTTATCTCTGACTGAAATAATGTGAAATGACATCCCTGTCATACATACTTCATAGTCAGATCTTGTCTCAACCCTAGATTTCTTCACAGTTTATCCATGCTTCTAACTCTATAGTAATCCTCATTTTAAGGTATAGACACCTCTTCATTTCTTCTTCTTTTAAAAAATAGCAGCTGAATTAATTTTTTCTGACACATAATAAATGTGCATAATGTTGACTGACAGGTTTGTTTCTATTCCTTTTTAATGCCTATTCCAAAACTTCCATTTCTCAACATGTTTAGTGTACTTGCTGTATATACTTGTTTGGAATACATGTTTTGAAATTACATAGACAAAAATAAATAAATAAGTATATATTTGTGTATATAAATGTGACTGACTTCTAAAAACGTATATAGAAATAAACACACCTTAAATATACTTAAATAAAATTAGCTAGCAGGCATGTTGGTACCTGTAATCTCAGCACTTAGAAAGCTAATGTCGGAAGACAGCAAATTCAATGCCGGCCTTGTCTACAATGAGGTCAAAGACAGAAATTTTTCAAAAGAGAGACTGAGCCATTCTTTCCATCTCTGTCTCTCCTATAATCTTTAGAGTTGTGCGTAAGACATTACATATTTAATCCTTTGAAGAAAAGCCAATACATTGACTTTCTAAGTTTATGGGACCTAGTATGTTCGATACTTTAAATGACAAGAAACTTTTAGGTAAATTGGGATTAACCACCCCCTCTCAGTTTTTACATATATATTACCTAAAGATATAAATTTTTAGAACACTGGCTGTAATCAGCTGCGGGTAAAAGTCATTAGTCTTGGGAAACAAAATAACACCCTCCCCCCAGAAACAACACATCACGAACATTATAGTGTTGACTCAAAATTGGTCTATGCTTCATGGACCTATGGAATTTAAAAAGATCGAAGGGGCACAGTAATGTCAGAAACTACACCCATAAATCTTCACCATCATCACTGCCTAAAACTGAGCTAAAGAAGGACAATGAAAATAGACATGCTAAGTTGGGGGGAGGAAAGCCCAAGAGACCTCAGCACCTGAAAGAAGGAGAAATAATCTTCCCCAGGGAAGAGCACACCAATTGGTCATCCCATACCAAATGATCAGCCCTGAAAACATAAAAATAACATTCTACAGACTGAACACACACACACACACACGTGCGCACACACACACACACACACACAAACAATTAATGAAAAAGACCATGGATTTGCAAGAGAGAAAAGAGGTATGTATGAGAGAGTTTGGAAGTAGGAAAGGGAAGAGGAATGCATGTATTATATTAATCTCAAAAAATAAAAGACATAATAAAAAGAAGACACAAAAGAGAGCTGAAGAGCACTCTATTATTGTCCCAATATTTGAATCACATGTGAAAAACTGGACTTTAATGGAAGAAAAATGTATGAGTAACACAACACATTAATAAACCTTCTTATGTATATTTTACAGTTTCAAATAAATTGATATACCTTATAATGTAATTAGTATGTCTCTAATTATAGTAAATAGTCTGATTTAAAATTTTGTATGTTACACACATATTGGACTCCAGCACTTCAAGGAAAAGTATACTCAGCCAGGTGAAAATATAAATATCAAATATGTAACAGAATTGCCAAAGTTGACTGCATTTCTTTTTCTGTTTTTACCCTCAATGTCTATTGGTTAAAAATCCTGTCAAAGTTCTTTTTTGAGGAATACAGACTATTTTGAACTCTACTATGATATATAATATTCAGTTTAAAACTGAGGTGATATTTTTATAAAGTCTTAAGGGAGATGGCTTTCTTGCTGCTATAGAGCCTTTTGTCAATATGCCATAGAACTGCTTCAGTCCTATTGTGAGAATAATATACTACCTGGAAAAGTAAACTGAACCTTGTTTACTTTCTTCTACTAACTGGGAGACAGAATCATAGATTTTTGGCTACTGAAATATTAATTTAAATTTCATGTATGAAAACTATTAAAAGTACTTAACTCCAACACAATCCACATCATAAGTACATAACTAAGCTAAAAAACGTTATCTCTGTGCTACACATGTATATGCTTGTTTGGGGGTGAGTGTGTGCACCTTGTATGTGCATTGTGACAATAGAGGTTGATACCACATCTTTTTTTCTATTACTCTTCACCTTATTTTGGGAGAGACAGAACCTGGAACACTGATTAACTAGACTGTCTGGCCAGTGAATCCTAGGATTCTCTTGCCTCTGTTGCCCAAACCTAGGCTTACGGATGGCCCATCCACCTGATCCCTTAAGTAGATTATGGAGCACATCCACCTGACCCCTTATGTGGATGGTGGAGATCCAAACACAGATCTTCATGCTTGTGCAAGAAGCACTTTGCCTGCTGAGCCATTGCCCAGGCTCTTGGAAGTTTATTTTTTGATTTAATAAAGCAACAGCACATGGAAAGTTAGATATTAAAGGTCTAGTTCTCAAACCACAACCTGACTCAAAACTGTTAGCATTCTAGAATCCTAGTTCATAAGTAGGATCTAGAATGATGTATCCAGTACAATACTACCGTTTCACAGATCCTCTCATAATTCACTTGGCCTGTGTAACATCTCATATTTAGAGTGTTTGGTAAATAAATGAAATATGAGATTTAATCTTTTGAGCATCATCACAGTTTTATTCAAGTATCTCTAAAACAATTATGGAGATTGTCTCGGGGTCATTTGTAATGTTTCATTTTTCTGACTTGAGATCTTATCTGTAACTAGCTGAATCCTTGAGGCTAAAATTGAATTCATTCACTTTGGAAATAGAGATGTTTGTTTCCACTTTCTCACATAATATTTTTATAAATAAATCAGACCTTTTCTCTCTAATTTGAATGAGAAAAAAATTAGTGACATTTTCCTACATTTTAATATAGGAAAATATATATTTTCCTATATATATTTTAAGTAACTTTAAGATGTTTGGCAATGACAAGATGAATCCCAAAAATACACATGTGACTAAGACAGAGGAATCCTCCTGGCATCTTAGAATTACTGTTTAGAACATTGTGCTAATTAGCATTGTGCATCCAGGACCCTTGAGACTTAGCATCCCAAGGTTCTGTACCTGGGACCTTTTGTACATCACTTAGTGCAAGCTGACATTCCCATCTAATGCCATGTTGTTCTCTTCTCTATGTGGACAGCCTGAATGCAGATGCAGAACTCATGTCCATACACAAATATCTGGTTCTAGTTATTTTTTCTGTTAACTGAAAGAGAAATTTCTAGGATTCCTATAGATTTTTATCAAGACAGAGTCAAGACAAAAGATACTGGTTTTCCAGATCCTAAGGTTTCAATAAATGAATTTTAACAAAAATAGAAAGGGGAAATGCCCTGAAACATCTTTTGACCATAGAGGCAAAGGCAGCAACCTTGGGAAGGGGTATATTTTACACTTTACAAATCTGGTGGTACCATCTCTTGCTCTTACTTTAGAAAATACCCATTCAAGCATGTTGAGCAAAGAAAGTGAAAGTGCATTTCCCTCTCCACATTTTAATTCCCAAGTCATATTTTATGCTGTTAAATTGAACTTTGGCTTAACAGTTTTTGTCTTTTAACTTCCCAGAAATAACACGGAAAGTAACAAAGTATACTTGTATTATCAAAAAGAGAACTCACCACACATTGTCATCTGTAGTACAGTGTAACTCGTTTTTTTACTCTTTGAGGGTGGCCACCTAGCTCCCAAATAAATACACAGAGT
Organism: Ellobius talpinus; assembly: GCA_001685095.1. Lineage (NCBI taxonomy): Eukaryota > Metazoa > Chordata > Mammalia > Rodentia > Cricetidae > Ellobius > Ellobius talpinus. The sequence goes on from LOJH01052376.1 coordinate 7,553, forward strand.
CTTTTTCTTACTTATGAATGCCTGGCCTTCGTTTGGCTTGTTTCTAGCAAGCTTTTCTTAAATTATCCCATCGACCTTTTTCCTCTGGGCTTTTATCTTTCTCTCTTCTATCTACCTTTTTTCCTTCTTACTCCATGGCTGGTTGTGTGGCTGGATGGCTGGGCCCCTGGTGTTCTCCTCGCCTCCTTTTCTCGATCCTCCCTCTTTTCTCTTTTCTTTGGCCTAGATTTCTCAGCCTATTTATTTTCTCTGCCTGCCAGTCTCGCCTATCCCTATCCTCCCTAGCTATTAGCCGTTCAGCTCTTTATTAGACCGATCAGATGTTTTAGGCAAGCAAAGTAACACAGCTTTACAGAGTTAAAGAAATGCAATATAAAAATAATGTAACACATCTTTGAATCATTACACAAATATTCTACAGCATAAGCAAATGTGATACATCTTATGCTAATATTCCACAACAGGAGAGAGAATAATTGACCAACTGCTAAAATGCTGGCTTTGTGAATACGTGAAAATATTTTTATCTGGGTTTTAGCAGTCAGTTCAGTTCTCTCTACTTCCATTTATTTGCTGTAAATTAAAAAAAACACACTCCATAGACTGACTCCGTGGCTTAGAATGTAAAGATACTTGCCACCAAGTTTGCCAACCTCAGCTGGACCCCATAAGAGAAAGAATGTCCACAAGTTGTTCTCTGATCTCCACACATGCAATATCATATACAAAACTGGGCAAATATACACAATAAATAAGCTAAATATAATAAAAAGAATTTTTAGGCTATGGTGGTTACCCAGATCCCTCTGGTGTTAATATCATGAAGAGTCCCAAGTTCTATGCCTCATAGCTATGGTGTGCCTGTGTTGATAACTGTCATACATTTCTATACCTTCATGCCACATTCCTCCTTATGGCCATGCATTTTTATCCAAATTTTGTTAAAATAACTGTCTTGTTATTCTTATTATTTTTTCTTTATAGTAAACATTGTTTTCTGAATATATTTTCTCGTTTGTCATTTGTAGGACAAATTGTAGGAATATCCTTTATTATTTTTAATCATAATACAAGGATATGTCATGAAATACTGTATGTCTTAAGTTTTAAGTATATATAATCATATATATAATCATATAAGTATATACCAACTATTTTAAGAGTAAATTTTCTAGGAAAACAAAGTTGAGAGATAAAAGATAACTTTTGAAGTTTCTGCCTTGTTTCAAAACATCTCCAACATGAGTAAATATCATACAAATTTTAGGTAGAAAATAATGGTTATTTATCAAATATTTTTCACTCAGTTTTTTATTTTGTTTGGACTGAAGAATCAGTCAGCAGTTAGAATATATTTGCTTCACATCTTTCTGAAAGTATGCAAGTAATTTAATCCAGCAGAGAAAGATGAAACATGCAGTTGGTTCTTTTAAAACTGCATTCTTTCAGTGGAAAAGAACCAAAAACAAAGCCACATACATCTAAAGCTTCTGGCAGGACTGAATCACATTAGCACTCTGTGTTTTTAATTGAGACAATGAAACTTCAAGACAAATAGCTGTCTGTGCACTCTGGCTAGCTTCTTCTGCTGTGCCTCGTGCTACAGGATGAGATCAGAGAACGCTTTGCCACTGTGCTGTGCATTGATTGCCAGCACCACATGTCTGAATCCTTTGATTGACTAATCTCCACGGCTGGCAGTGGGAAAGATTCATCTTGGAAAGCCTGGAAACGTTTCTGTGTTTCCTTCAGGTTTTCCATTAAGCCTTGAGAAGTAAAAGTGTTTATTTCTTTATTAAAAAATAAGAAAGGGTAACTATGAATAAAAGATGCATATAGGTCTTGACTTCTTAACAGTGATGTAAAAAGATTTAGAGAGATTATTCTTGGTATCTCACATTTTACAATTACAAGTTCAGGGAAGGCAGAGTCAGATCCTGGCATCATGTATTTCTATCAAAAATAAATCTTAACACATGAGATATATAAAACGGGCATAATTCTCAATACTTCAGGATACACTGTAACTGAACACAATGTGTTCTTGTGATGATAAATGAAATTAAATATAATCATATCTAAGACATAAAAAACTAGTAGAGAGTGATTTATTATCTGCAACAAGCAAGAACACAGAAGTTATTTCCAAAGCAATACTCCCCTTTGACAAAGAAAACATTTACATAGAGATTGGCCTATTCCTAAGCATGCTCACTTTAAGATCATGGAAATTAAAGTGCTGGGAAGGAAAGTAGCTTTAATGGCTTATTAATACAAAGAGTCAACACTTAAAAGTGCCTGCCTCATGCAACGGCTAGCAGTTGGTCCTGGGTCATTTTATTCCCCATCCTTGAGCAGGTCATGGATAGTTAACATTCCTATGGGTGATTGGGAGGGATAACCTGCCTCTGGATGACGGGCATGGTTGTGATACAGACACCCTACCTCTGGATGACGGG
>LOJH01052377.1:0-12359 GCA_001685095.1 Ellobius talpinus
TTAACCAATGAAAGTAACACATAGACAGATGACCCTCCTCCATCACTCCTGTTTCCTTACTTCTTGGTCCTCTCCCAGCCCTGCTTTGGGTCCCCCCACTCTCACTATAAGTTCACCAACTCTAAATTGACAAATGGCTGCAGAATGTGTGCCAAGTCCCACCTGCAAAGCTTTTGGATAGTGGTCGACAGGAATAATCAGGATCACAATTTCTGACTCGATGCTCAGGTATCCAAACACATCACACTGTGGGACAGACACGTGCATGCGGATCTTCTGAAGAATCTCCAGAACTGTTACTGGCTTCTTGTTGGTCACCTAGGAGACATTTCCAGGACTTGAAGAGGAACCCTCTTGCTGCCTAGGCTACTCCGTCTGCTTCAGCTGCAGCTGAAGAGGCACTTTGACCGGCGCTTGGCACCAAGTTCGGTTCTGCTGATCAGAATCCTGCCACCCAATGTCCAGTGAATGGGATTTGGGCTGTCTACAGAGGTTTGCAGCCAAAATTAACCCCCACCAGAAGTACTTTGGTTTGAGCAGGATCTTGCTGTATAGACCAGGCTAGCTTTAAACTCATAATCCTCTTGCCTCAGCCTTGCTAGCTTCATGGTAATCCTGTACCAGCATACGCAGCTCAGAAATGCTGTTTATTTATTTAGGCTCCTTCTATGTTTGAAATAGGGTCCTAAGTAACTGACGACAGCCTTGAACTCTCTCTATGTTAGTGATGGTAGTAGTGCACACCTTTAATCCCAGCACTTAGGAGGCAGAGAATCTCTGAGTTCGAGGCAGCCATGGCTACACGGATAAACCTGTCTCAAAAGATTTAAAAAAATAATTATTTGTAGATATATCTTGTATGGGTACATGTGCATGTGTGCAGGTACCACGGAGGCTGGAGCTACAGGTGGCTGTGAGCTGCCTGACGTGGGTGCTGGGAACTGAATCTGAGTCTTCAGAAGCGGCAGAAGTACTCTGCATGAACGCTACATCACTGAGCCATCTTCTTGTTCTTCTAAGACAAGGTCTGTCATTGACTAGGAGCTTGCCGAGGACCTGGGTCTGAATCTCAGAACTCATGTGAAAATGTAAGAATTCTGCATGTGGTGGGACATGCTTACAATCTCAGCGCTGAGGAGGCAGAGACAGGAAGAGCCCCAGGGCTTGCTTGCCAGGCAATCTGGCTGAATGAAAGAGATCCTGTCTCTAAACAAGGCAGAAGTGACAGAGGAAAGCACCCAACTGAGCTGTCTCTCCAGTCCTGTAAGCACTTCTCAAAAAGCGCCTGCTCTGAACTGGAGGGAAGCAAAGTCCCGTGGAAACAGGTGACAACAGACAGGAAGGGTCCTCTAGGTAGTGGCAAGTTTCTGCCTATTACATCACTAAAGTCTTCATTCCCAAAAGGGTGCAGCAGGGAAAGGGAAAGACAGAAGGGGAAGGTAGCTCCTAGGGGGAATGGGTGCTGGGGTGATGATGGGTGCAGAGACCATCTGGATTTCTACTACTGCTGGCCACCTGGCCTTGACCATGCTCTTTGAGCTGGCAGAGACTTTTCCTAAGAAATTGCGTGGCAGGGAGGAGCAGAGGTCAGTTACCCTGGGTGTCAACCCTTGTTCTATTATGCAGGTTCTTTATCTATACACAGGGACAATATATTCTACTCTCTAGGATTCCTGAGTTTAGCAATGTGCTTTCAACAGTACCTGGCATATGGAGTAATTTACCTTAGCAATGGTGTCAAGTTTAACTTTGTCAAATAAAACCCGTAACATCCCAGCACATAATGGGCAACAAGCACCTGTAACAGAAATCATTTTTGTGAGTTCAGAATTAAAGCAAGGAGAATCCAAAATGACTGGTGAAGTGGCCTTCATCTGTCCTTCCTGATGGTTTTATCTGCAGCTGTGCTCGATGACCAACCCAGGATCCTAAAGCTATTTCTCCATCCTGACACCCTCCTCTGGAGGGCAATGCTCAGGGTAAGGAGGCTGCAGACAACAGTACACCAGACCCACCCGCTTCTCATCTCATGCTCTGGTCCTGCTCAGAAACTTGTGCTGGGCCTTCGATGTTCTGTCTGCACAAGGGAGTTTCAGGAGTTCTGAGTGCTTGCTTCACATGTAATTTTCCAAAGTACCATAGCAAGGGACGAGACAGTCAAGTCTCACGCCACATTTAACAGAGTTCACCATCTCTTCACTCCATCAAGCAGTTCTGACTTGGCAGTTTGGATCTGCAGGGAGCCTTATGTTCCTTCTATGGAATGTGGTCTCCAGGAGGGAAGAGGCTTTGTTTGTTAACTGCTGGGTCCCTGGTGCTTAAAAGAATGTCCTGAACATAGCAGAGACTCAGCGAATCCTTGGTGAGCTACAGAGGGAGACTTGGAAGACCCCGGGTAGCCTGTGTGTGTGGGTTTCTGGAATGAAGGCTCTTCCACTGCCTGTCTCACTGATGAGCATAAGTTTACTGTCCACTGTCCACAACACTATGCTCACAGCTGTCTGTGTGAACAGAGCCTTCTGGCTGCACAATTAAGTCAACTCTCTTTGCTTTCTCAATTACAAATGTTTGTGTTCATTAAAACACTTCAACTATCCATTCAACTACTGGTTAATTGTTCAGGTATTTTAAAATAAGTAAACTCAGCATTTAACCCAGTAATCCTAATTTTTTGATTTAAATGCTACTTTTCCTGCTTATATATTGATGCCTGATGTAAGATTTTGATAGAAAAAAGCGGTTGTTTTCTTTTTAATTTTAAAAATAGATCCATTCATTTTATTTTATGTGAATGTTTTACCTGCATGTATGTATGTGTGCCATGTGTGCACTTGGTGCCAGAGGAGGTCAGAAGAAGACATAGGATTCCCCTAGAACTGTAGTACAGATGGCTGTGAGCCACTGTATCGGTGCTAGGATTTGAACCCAAGTCCCTCGGAGGCAGTTCTCCCCTATGCTGTTCTGATGTCAGCAGAGCAAACACTAAGGCAGTACATAGCTTTGGAGTTAGTTCAGAATAACTGGCATGTGGGTCTCTTTAACATTTTATTTTTCTGGACAGGGTCTTATACTGTACCACAGGTGCCTATATCTTCCTGTCTCAGCCCCAAGTGCTGGGATTACGACTTTTCAAAGTTTACAGGCTGCTGAACTCTCTTCTCAGGGCTCATGTTCTGGGGGTGGGTCAGCAAATCTTTCTGGCCCCACCCCTGCCCCCCGAATACCTCCAGCTTACCAGGTGGAATGATGGGTTTGCAGCCTATAGCTGAGAGTGAAGGACACTTCACTGCAGCACACTCGGCCACAGCACTGTGTTCAGAGAGGACCCCAACAGCCTGGCAGGGCCCATAGTAGTCCACTGCCACACGGTCCGAGTAGGCGGCACACACACTGCTGTAGGTCTCGCCGTTGTGCCCACAGACAGGCTCGGTGGCTCTGCAGAAGGGCTGAGGAAAGACAAGTTAACTCTTAGCCGGGAAACTCCTGTGAGCACAGAGTGACCTCACTGTGGTTAGGAAGTGAAAGGACACAGGTCTAAATTGTGGGGAGCCTCTAAAGCCCTAGAGGTGGAATTCATAATGGGTTGTCTCAGGTTGGAAAGCCTTTGAAACTTGGGTGCTCATTCTGAAACAGAAACAAGACAAAAATATCCCCTTGCCACTCCTTCCCCCAGACTTCTCTCAGCAGTCACGGAGGACTGAATAAAAAGATTGCTCTTCTCTCCTGAGTAAATTGGGAGCATGGGGACCATGGGAGATGGCTGAAGGGGAGGGGAAAGAAAGGGAGGAGAGCAGAGAAAAATGCAGAGCTCAATAAAATCAATAATAAAAAAAAGATGGCTCTTCATGCTGGGTGTAGGAAGGGAGGGACGGTAGAGAGATGAGCAGAGCAGATGCACTCTGTACCTACTGGGCAGTTAGACCTCAGAAACACCCTAGAGTTGAGAAGACTGAGCAAGGATGAAGAGAAGGGGGCGGTTAGAGCAGATGGTGTCTGTAAACTGGACACCAGCTCCAAGAGGAAACAGTAGCCAGACAAGCTGAAGGGGCTTTCTCTACCATGGACGGAGAGCATGTCCAGTATTAGTGGCTTGCAGGCAAGTGATTCTGGGTCCAAAGACAGGAGTCTCTCAGCAGAGGAGTCAGAAAGAACCAGGAAGGTGGTGAGGAGCTCTAAGGAGGCTGTCTGGGAAGCTAGATTCCACAAGCCTAAAAGACTGAGGTAGGCCTGTGTGAAACAAGTCTTAGAGATTTGCATCTCACTTCAACACAGCGGGAGGTAGAAGGTGGGAAGTAGGAAGTGGGGGCACAAGTGGGGAGATCACTTTTCTTCCTGATTTGTTTTTTATGGCAGCCCACAAAACTGTGGACAAATAAATGGCAGTGACCAAACCGGGTGCGAAACCTTAGTCTTTCCCGAGGAGTGACTTGAAGCCAGGGTCCACTTGCTTCTATCCTCCTCCGCAGAGCCACACTACTCCTTTCTTAGCAGAGGACTCACTCTGTGGTCTGGAAAGGTCATAAGCATACATGGTTTGGCAGTGACTGACATACCTGGCAGGGGCCTCTGTAAGAGAGGCTCTTTCCTCTTTGGTACAGCGTGCAGAGATTGCTGTGCTCCATGTGCTCCGTGTCACACACAGGATCTCGGACCTGCTCACAGGTGAGCTGTCTGTGCACACACTCATACTGGCTACATCCAAATGTATCATAGGTCGTCAGGCAAACTTGTGGTTTTGGCACACATCTGAAAAACGATGAAAGCCAGCCGGTGAACAGAAGCATGGAGGACTATGGTGGGGGCAACAAAGTCCTGGATGTGGGTGGCACAGGAAGCCAAGGAGAGAGACAGGGTCAATGGAATGTATGAAAAGGGCAGTCAGACTAGAACATAGCAGACACACTGCTCAGAGAGAACAAATGGGGACACACAGAGAGGGTGTTCTAACTGGAGCCTGGTGGGTAAGGAGGAAACAAGCAGGCTAGGCTAACGGAACAGCCACAGACATGAGGTGAGTTCCAGGATGTGGAGTGGGGGAGGGGTATGTGAGGTGAGGGTGGGGTGGTAAAATAGAGGGTAAAAGCTGGGGACTCATACATGGAGCAGAAGTCCTGATGTGAGTCCAACAGTAAATGGGGTCCAGCACTGAGGTCATAGTCAATAACAACAGATCACTTCCAGATACTTCAGTTCTTTAGGCAAGGTCTCACTACAACGGCCCTAGATGGCCTGAAACTTCCTATACTTACCAGGCTGACCTTGAACTCACAAAGATCTGCCTGCCTTCTGAATGTGGGTTTAAAGGAGTATGACACCACACTTGGCTAGGTACCTAATTTTTAGCTTGATTAGCAGGAATCTATCTTAAGAAAGGCTTCACTTTTCATACTAAAAATTCAGGCTCCTGGGCTTCCTAGATAGGAGGGTTGATGCTGGGTGCTTCTGCACTGAGAGGATGCCACAGAAGCAAGTCCTTTCTAGAATGGCATCTGACAAGGAAGGTATGAGAGCCAAGGGTACTGGAGAACACTTGGTAATCTAGAGAGAAAAAAACTGATCAAGTTGAGTATACAGAAACAAGAGGGCTGGGGCTGATGCGGGTGTTCAGGGGCAGAAGCACACGCTGCACAAGCCTGATGGCCTGAGCTTGACCCCAGAGCCCACACAAAAGACAGCTGTAGCAGCACACACCTGCAGTCCCAGCCCTTCTACAGACACATGGGAGGTGTGGCAGCACACACACACACACACACACACACCTGCGGTCCCAGCCCTCCTACAGACACATGGGAGGTGTGGCAGCACACACACACACACACCTGCGGTCCCAGCCCTCCTACAGACACATGGGAGGCAGAAACAGGCGGCTTTCCCAGAGCACCTGAAGTACACAATACAGTCGCAGAAGCAATGAGAGAGACCTCATCTCAAACAAGATAGAATAAAAAAACCAGCTCCTGAAAGTCTCCTGTGGCATGCATGTCCACACTCACAAGCACACATATATACACATATCATACATATATACCATACACACACCAAGAATTTTCTTACAGAAATAAGAGGATCACAGGAAAAATCTGGGAATCTGGGGGACAAATTTAAGTAAAATGATCAAAGTAGCGATAGTCTGTCTTGATTCATGTTGTGTCCTAATGTTTAGAAAAATGTATGGTGTTTCAGTAGATACCTGAGGGAATATAAACTTTTCTTTAAAAAAAGAAAAAACCAAACCAAAATTATTGCTTTGAACAGATATCACAAACCCGTGGATAAAAAGAAAAGGTGTGATGGAATTGTGCAAATAAGCTTCCTCTCCACACCTCAGGTTCCACACGGGCTCCCTTTCCTAGAGGCAGCCATTCTCAGCTATGCCTTCCTTTTTCTTCCAGAGATATTTTACACAGGTAAGAACCTTTGCAGATAGTGATCCAAAGGGAATGTGTTTTTTCCTTTTCCTTTTTTTCCTTTTCCTCTTCCTCTTCTCCTTCCTTCCTTCCTTCCTTCCTTCCTTCCTTCCTTCCTTCTTCCTTGTTTTTGGTGTTGGGAATTGAACTCAGAGTCTTACTCGTGCTAGGCAAGGGCTCTACCACTCGGTTACATTCTGAGCCCAATCTGTGCATTGAAAACTGGCTCAGAGGCTGAAGAGCTGGCTCAGTGGTTAGAGACACCTCTTCAGAGGAACCTTGTTCAATTCCCAGCACCCACATGGCAACCCACAAGAGCCTGTAATTCCAGTTCCAGACCTGAAGCCCTCCTCTGGCATCTGAGGGCACTGTATACACATGGTACATAGATATTCAAGCAGGCAGAACACTCATCCACATAAAATTTTAAAATAACAACAACAAAACAGGTTTGGGCCAAATTGCCCCCAAGAGAGAATGTACTAACCCTCTTCCAGCCCCTTACATGACAGCATCTGTTTTCTAAATCTATGTTATCAACTTTTGGTCTTTGCCATTCCAATAGATGCAAAGTGGCACACAATTATAATTTTAATTTAATTTACATTTCTGGCAATATGAGGAAGATTAAAAGTTGGTGCTAACTGGTTGTATGTTCATAAAATTCACGTAGTCTTCTTTGGATTATATATCTAGTTTGCATTCTTTGGTACTCCTGGTAGCTGGATGAGGCCAAGTGACTGAGCCTCTAGACAGTGGAATGTGGCTGGCAGTAGAAACCATGATGTCACCTCCTTATGTGGCTCATGGAGGCTTCTTAAGAAAGTCCTCTATCACCTCCCTTCTCATATCAGCTAGCCAGAAGCAGAATGTATAAAGGCTGGTGGAGTTATAGAGATGGCAGAGTCACTGCAAGAGGATCCCAAGTCTCTATGGAATGGCTACTGGGGCAACCTGCTGAACGTGCCAATTTACCTTCTACTATATAAAAGAACTGGATTTTGGTGATTTGTATACAATAGAGTTATTTAAACTTTAATAAAGAAACACATTCCCATCCTCGTTTTAACCAGGAAGAAGAAAAAAAAGAGCCTCATTCCCCCGTCTTAGTTAGGGTTTCTACTGCTGTGAAGAGACACCATAACATGGCAACTCTTATGAAGGAAGACATTTAATTGGGGCTGGCTCACAATTTCAGAGGTTTAGTCCACTATCAGCATGGTGGCACATGGCAGTGTACAGACAGACATGGTGCTGGAAAAGATGAGAGTTCTACATATTGATCTGTGGGAAACAGGAAGTGAACTTGAGCATACACGAGACCTCAGAGTCTATCCCCACAATGACACACTTTCTCCAACAAGACCACATCTCCTAATAGTGCCGCTCCCTATAGGTCAAACACATGAGTCTATGGGGCCACATCTATTTAAATCACCAACCCTCAAATGTTTAAGAACCACTTCTATTTCTTGTTGTGTTTATTTCCTTGGCACATTCTGGTGGAAGCCTCACCCCAGCCCCTGACATCCGTATGCCCAAAGAGTCTGGGATGTTCTGGTGGAAGTTCCACACCAAGCCCCCTCCCCCATCTCTCTCCAAACCCTTCCACATCTTGAATAAAGCCCACAAAATGATGACCCCCCCAGAGATACTCAAGACCACTCCCACAGGGTATTTAAACTGCCCCCCAGAAAACAGGCATGCGGTTTCTAGTCTTCCTTTCCTGTCTCCTCTCTGGGGGGCTGGAAAATCATCCAGGAGCATTGTATTCATTAAACCTAGGCTTTTTCTAATTGGGTTTGATTTGGTCTGATCTGGACTGCTGTATTGGCAGAGAGGCTTATCGGGGTACAGAGAAACTAACTGTGTTATTATTGATCATCAGTGTTCACAGGAAGATGATATTCTTCACACTGATTTGTCAGGGCTCTTTCTCTGCTCTGACATGTCAAAAGAAATTCGTGATTTTCATGTAGCTAGATTTAAAAAAAATTTAATTTTTTAAAGATTTATTAATTATGTAAAGTGTTCTGCCTGCATGTATACCTACAGGCCAGAAGAGGACACCAGATCTCATTATAGATGGTTGTGAGCTACCATGTGGTTGCTGGGAATTGAACTCAGGACCTCTGGAAGAGCAGTCAGTGCTCTTAACCTCTGAGCTATTTCTCCAGCCCCCAACTTTTCTTTTATATTGGCAATCTATACAGAAATGCCTCTTTATTTGGAGATGTAAAAGCAAGACAACTTTATTCAGGATGTCAATCAGTAAACTCTGGTTTTGTTTCTGTTGTATGGATGTGATGATGCCGGTTTTTCCTTCCAACCTGACAGAACCAAGAATCACCTGGAAGAGGAATGACCTAGATCATGCTGGCCTCTGGCCATATCTGTGGAAACTGTCTTGACTGTTGGTTACGGTGGAAAGACCAACCCCGAGTGTGGACAGCACCATTTCATGCGCTGGACCCTGAACAGTGGAAGTGGAGCTAAGAAGCAGCAAGCGGGTGGTGCGGACAGTTATTCCCTCTGTTCTTGCCCACAGGTTGGTGCTTTAAGTTCTTGTCTGGGTTTCCTTGCAGTAATGGACTATAACCTGGAACTCTGAGCCAAAACAAACCCTTTTCTTCTCAAAACTGCTTCTGTGCTCAGGGTGCTTTATCACAGCGACAGCAGTGAAACTAGACAGTGAACTTCAGCAGACATGTGGCTGAATCTTTGCCACTTCACTGCATAGGAAAGTCTCCCCTTTTATTCTGTGCCGGAGTTTTCAAGAGGAAGAAGCAACTTTCTGCATAAACTCCTGCATCAGGAGCAGCTGTGACTTTGAGATGAGTGAGGCCTGCTCAAGTCCCAGAGGTGAACAGTCCAGGTCCAGAAGACTGAAATCTAAGTCCGCCACACTTGCCTGCGGACCACACAGTGCAGAAGTCCATCAAGGCCAGGTCACTGTCATCTGGCTTGGTGAGACTACAGAGAAGGGAGTCCAAGTCCAATAATACCAAGTAATGTAAAGCTGCACCTTCTGAGATTTCTCACGTCTCATTCCTACAATGAGTGCTGTAGTAGAAGCCGTGAATAGCTAATAAGAATGCATCCTTGGGCCCGTCTCTTTTGCTGCCTGCCCTTGCCTTCCTCTGTTTCAGTCTTACAGCACCCCTGGAGCTCCCAGCATACACTTCTGCTCCTGTTGCCATCTGCAGCCACCACACCAGCTTTCCTTCCAGCCCTCCTGCTCTTCAGGGACCCAGCCAAGCGACATGCGTCTGAGTGCCTCTGAGGCCTTCCTGCCTCAACTGCATTAATTGCTCCTACATCTGCACTGCCAATCGTGCAGCCAGGGAGCTCTAGGGAGCTCTTTCTCTCCAGATAGTGATAACTTTGCCTTTCTTTCTCAGCATGTAGCACAGTATGACCATGAACCCAGAACTCTCCAGCTTCAGTGCCCCAAGTGCTGGGTCTACACACGTGAGCCAGACTGCTTCATCCCCCTTTGCATTCTCATTGTGTGGGGCATGAACAGCGGAGACTTGAGAAGCACTAGTCTTTGGCTGAAGAAAAGCAGTAGCATTTAACTTACCTTTGGCTTTTTGGGCAGAGGTTAGGATTACAGGGATCTTTGGAGACACAAGGTCCAAACTCAAACTGATGATCTTGGAGACCTACACAGCGGGCGATGCAGGCACTGGGGTAAGTGCGTCCATTCTGTGCACACACTGGGACAAACTGATCGTCACAGTTACAGGGCAGACCTGAAGGGAGGAAACAGACTCAAATGAGCACATACTCCCTTTCTATATGTCTTGATGAAGGCAAACCACTAACAAATCATGTTAAAATGGAATTGTACATAAACTCAGGAAAAAACAAAAGCAAAACAAGAAAAATCTCTCCCACAATCCCTGAACCCTGAAATAGTTTTTGGGTTTTTTTGACAGGGTCTCACCATGTAGACCAGTCTGGCCTCAAACTCAGAGATCCACCTGTCTCAGCCTCTCCAGTGCTGGGGTCTAAGGTGTGTGCCACCATATCTGGTTCTGATAGAGACTTTAAAGAGAGTAAAGTTCTATATTTATTACAGAAAGTTATTTCTCTTCAAGATGGCATTTCTTTTGTCCTTTTCACTGCTACTTAATGGTTGTGTCCAACACTAATCCAGGCAGAGAGATGGGTGTCTCCAACACTGACCCAGGCAGAAAGAGGCTATAGGCAGAAACAATAAGGTTCATTTTCCTGCTCTGCCACTTTCCTGATCATACATGGAAATCAAGTAACTGAAGTCTAGCTTGGGAATTTCCTGAATTAAAGATAATACCAAAATAATACAAAATTTTATGACTGCCTTTCTCCAAGTCATGTTTACACTGGGACACTAAGTCACAAAAATCTCTTGTACAGTTTTGGGCTAATGGAATCCCTGAGAGTCTGCCAGTTAAACTGGTATTGTTTGAGTTACTGCAGAATGGCAGGGACCACAGGAAACATGGGTCCTTGCAGAAACACTTTTAGATGTTATTTATAATAAATAGTAAATGACTTCCAAGTCTTCAGTCCACTCCTTAATCCCCACATCCTACTGTGGCTTCTCTAGACAGAATGCAGCAGACAAGGAGCAGAAAGGAGCTGCTGAGAGGCAACAGCTGCAGGAGCAAGGCGCTCACGGGACTCACGGCACACTGCATGTCTACTTCTTTTGTTGCCCTCACCACTCTGCAGGGCTTTTTCCTTTTTATTTCTGATGGGTTAGCACAAGGACAGTAAATCCTCTTCTTGTCTTTCTTCCCCACAGTGTTCTATCAAACTCAGAGAAGGAATCGAGCTGCCATTACACTGGTGAGAATGGGGACAAGCAGAGCTACCTAATACCAATGCCATTTTACTGGGAACCAAAGGTATGTCAGTTCTGGGAAAGGCAGACACCAGGAGACTAGAGAACAGTGCTGCTACCATCACAACGGCAGCTTCAGAGGAGAAAAGGTCCATCAGAGCACCAGGTTTTGCATCTGCAGGCGCTGGTGTCAGCACAACACTGACAACACCATATTCTCAAGAACTGTAAAGTCGAGAAAGCAGTGCCAGGTATTGTTTGTGGGAGCCTATGCAAACAGTGTATGAGGAAGGCTGGAAAGAACCCGATGAGAAACAAACTTAGAAAGTACACGGACACCTTAGACTGCCTCAATAGGGCTGCATATGGGCTCCTTTACAAACGGGGGGAAGCAGAGAGTCAGAGAGGATGGTATATTGCACTCAGATTTGATACTGATATTACTATGTACATTTGCAGTTAGGGCATTTCTTGCAATGCCTAGAAGAAAGATGAGTGCAAAGAATGATGGCCCCTGGAGGATGGGCTCTGGACGCCCGTGGCTACCTGTGAAGGTGCTACGGTCATCATCTGAACTGTGCTCACTGAGGCATGGACGGCTGAAACACACTAAATTGCCAGCAAAACAAGAACAGATGTTGCAGTCAATATTGAAGGATGTTCCATGACCTGAAAGAAAGAAAACACTAATCATATTATGTACCAAGAAATAGACTACAGGAATGTGAGATAGCGTTGTGGATAAAGAAGCTTGCTGACAAGCCTGAATACAATCCCCAGGACCTATGGTGGAAGGAGAGAACCAATTCCCCCAGGTTGTTCTCTGATGTCCACAGATAGGCTGTGGCACAGGCACCATACACAGACATACACAGAGACACACACAGACACACACACTACAAAACAACATAAATTTGTTTCAAAGTTTAAAAAATCTTAAATCTAGTACATGCATGGATGCACATGTGTGTCACAGTATGGATGTGCACGTCAGAGCACAACTTTTCAGAGTTGGTTCCTGCCTTCCCAGCACTGGGATTACACATGTCCGCCACCATGCCCAGCACTTTTACATGGGTTATAGGGAAATCAAGTTTAAGTTGTCTCAAAGTGCTTTGCCA
>LOJH01052378.1:0-12359 GCA_001685095.1 Ellobius talpinus
CTTCTGGCCTGCAGGCATACATGCAGACAGAACACTGTATACATAATAAATAATCTTTAAAAAAGAAAGAAAGAAACCCTATCTAGAAAAACCAAAAACCAAAGACAGAATGAATGAATGAATAAATAAATAAAAACAAAATCCATAGCTCTCAGCAGTTAAAAGAGGGGCAATCTGAGAAGGGGCCTCTGACCTTAAAAGTCTTGGGGTATCTTGGTTGCAGACCAAACAAATGCTACTTTTCTTATTTAAAGGCCCCTATGGGACTAACTAGGATCTTGCCTAGGATTTCTATCTGGCTGGTCTCTAAAGATGCCAGCGTTTCCACACTGTGACCTCCAGACCAGAACACAGACATGGCAGGACCATATCTAGCACCAGAATGTTTGAAAGGCCAGCATGGGAACTTGGCAAACCCTGCCTATGTACATGGACCATCTGATATCCTTCAAAGGACCTCTGGCTAGAAATCTCACATGTGACCGGCTGTAGAATTTTTAATAAAAATGCATCATTTTAATCATAATTTTAAAAAACCTATTGATTTACTGATGGTGGGTGGGGGTGGAGACAGATACATGCCATGGGGCACAGGTAGAGGCCAAAGGAGTCAGTTTTCTCCTTCTAGCACGTTGAGTCCCAGAGACTGAAGTCAGGTCAACAGGTTTGATGATAAGTGCCTTCAACCAATGAGCTATCTCCCCGGCCTTTTAATTTTTTTAGAGACAGAGTTTCGCTAAATTGCCCATGCTGGCCTCAAACTTGTGATCCAATGTCAGCCTCCCAAGGACTGGGAATTTGAGGTGTGTATCACTTCACTGTGTTATAAAAGTAAAGGGTGTAATAGTCCCCGTGCATCCATACTAGGCTTCAACAACAATTGACTCATACCAATCACGTACCACTTCCCACCCACTTCTCCACCAGCCCCTTACTCTGATCTACTTTGGTCATGTCACTGACTGATTCTATATCCGCTGCAGACAGGAATGGTATTTGACTTACAACAGACTACCATCACCAAGGAAACCCAGGCTACGAATTAAGAGCTCTCAAATTGCATCCCCGCCTCTGGCCCCCATCCACCACACCAGACACTTGATTAGACCATTCAAGTACCTCCCCAGGAGCAATCCTCAGGGATAATTTTCAGCTTCTTTCTGATGGGGCCATTCATGAGCTGACTTAAGGTGTCTCCTTGTAGGTGTCTCACGTGACGCTGACAAAGGCGAACTAAAAGCAAACTGGTATACAGTGAGTCAAAGGCCTGGGAGCAGGACCCCAGAGACATCTCTCCCAAGCTACTGGGGGAGACGGCACAGGAAAAAGCCACTTTGATCCATGTGGAGGGGAGAAAGGAGGCCAGAAGCAGGCTGAAATTGGATAGGTTATTGCTAACTTCATTCTGCGCACTGCAGGGCCACTGTGACTACCCTGAACAGACAGGCCAAGGAAGTCAGCTGAGAAGGGGAATCAAGGAACGGAGAGTTGACTACTAGGGGAGGGGCTCAGACATTCTGTAACCAAACCCAAGCTCGGCCAGCTGAGAGACCACTAAAGTCAGTCCTGTGGGGACCCAACACTGCAGTTCAGTGAGCAGAAACTGCTTCCTTCCCCTGTGGGGCAGCTCACTGGCAGAGCACGTGTTCAATGTGCTCTAGTTCCTGGGTACCATTCCTAACCTTCCATCATCAAAAGGCATTGGCTCCCAGTGCTCCCCGGCCCTTTGACTAAGATCAGTGCTTAAATTGCTTCTCAAATAGATTGTGCTAAGGAACAACAACAACCAAACAAACAAAAAATAGAGGCAAAAGCTACTGTATTATATATATATATATTCCATTTATATAGAATGTTGAGAAAAGCCAAAACCCAGAGAGACAAGAAAGCAGCTTAGTGATTGCCTGGGGCTGGGAGTGGGAAGAAGTGACTGCAAACAGATGTGTGGGATCTTTTTGGGGTGATGGGAACATTCTAAAACTGGATTGAGGTGATGACTGTGCAACTCTGTGAATATACTTCAAACCACTGAAAAATTCTTCTGTTATATAAATTGCATGTTAGTAACAGGCCTTCCCGCGCAGAAGCTGGGTAGAGGCCAACAGCGGCAAGGTATACTCACCTAAGGGGCTTCGGAGGAATTCAAGGCTGGATTCCATAGAGGTCTCAGGAGTGCTTTTAGTTAAGATGTTATAGAAATTTACTCCGTCTGTATTCTGAAATAAAGAGCATGTTCGGATGGTATCTTTCTCTGTCCACTGGTGAAGTTGCAGAACAGAAAAGTGCTTGGCTTTCCAAGGATGACCTTAAGCTCACAAATTTACTGGACTAGTAAGAAAGCCTCTCTAAAGGCTTAGACGGCAGCTGTACCCACCCACGCACCTGCAGCACACAGCTCATGGGAGCCCAGACACTGTTGGAATGCAAGGACCAGTGTGACAGAGTACAGGGAGCCGAGCGGCAGAGTGTCCTCTTGGCCACCGTATTCTTTCCTTTGATCTTAGTCAAGGTGGAATACTACTTGGCAAGGATCCAAGTAAAAAAAAATATATTGTCTTTAAAATATACATCCTCCTGAGCATGTCAGTCTGTTTCCTCTGGTGTTTGAGACGTTATCTCATGTTGTACAGGATGGTCTCAAACTTGCTATGTTACCAGGGGTGGAACCCCTGATCCTCCTGCTTCTTCTACCTCAGAAGTTCTGGATTACAGATCAGATGTGCACTACCAACTACGGTGGTTTAAAAGAAAATGGTCCCTAAAGGGAGTGGCACTATTAGGAGGTATGAACTCACTGGAGTAGGTGTGGCCTTGTTGGAGGGAAAGTGTCACTGTGGAGGTGGGCTTTGAGGTCTCATATATGCTCAAGTCACGCCCAGTGAGACAGAATACTTCCTGTTGCCTGCATAAGATGTAGAACTCTCAGCTACCTCTCCAGCACCACGTCTGCCTGCACGCTGCCATGTCCCACCATGATGATAATGGACTAAACCTCTGAAACTGTAAGCCACCCATTAATTAAATGTTTCCCTTCATAAGAATTGCCATGGTCATGGTGTCTCTTCACAGTAATAGAAACCCTAACTAAGCCGGGCAGTGGCGCACACCTTTAATCCCAGGACTTGGGAAGCAGAGGCAGACAGATCTCAGTGAATTCAAGGCCAGCCTGGTCTACCTACAAAGCAAGTTCCAGGACAGCCAACAGAGAAATTCTGTCTTGAAAAACAAACAAACAAGCAAAAAACCCTAACTAAGACACATACTAAGTCACTGAACCATATTTTTTTGTTTGTTTGTTGGGTTTTTCTTGCTTTGTTTTTGAGTCAGGGTCTCATGTAGCCTAAGATGACCTTAAACTTACGATGTAGCTGAAGCGACCCTGAAATTCTGACCCTCCTGACTCCACTTCCCAAGTGCTAGGCTATTACACAAATGTACCATTCGGCTTGGCCACCAGTCTGTCTTTCTTTCTTTCCTTCCTTCCTTCCTTCCTTCCTTTCTTTTTTAATTAATTTTTTTTCCAGACAGGGTTTCTCTGCGTAACCCTGGCTGTTCTGGAACTCAGTCTATAGACCAGGCTGGCCTCAAACTCACAGACATCTACCTGCCTCTGCCTCTAGAGTGCTGGGATTAAAGGTGTGCACCATCACTGCCTGGCTGAGACAGTCTTTACAGAATCCAAACATTTAGTCAGGAACAAGGTCTTTCAAGCCTAGGAGGCTTTCTGACCCTATAAAGGGTTACTACGTCATTGCTACAACCTTCTAGATTATCACTCAGCATACAGGCAGTTCTAAACTTGTGGGAGGCCCCCAGGACAGGTGTGATCTGACAACTTCAACCATGGGTCCCATCCCCCATGTCATGCTCGGTCTTTACCTTTTCAATGACAGTTTCTGCTTTCCCCCACAGCTGAGTGGCCTCCTTGTAGAAGCCCTTGTTTATAGCATCGAGGACTTGCTCTGCAACTTGGGACACCTCGGCCAAGCCTTGGTCGTCAAGGAGAGACTGGAAGATAAATGGAGGACAAAAAGCCCACTTGATTAGGGAGTGTGAGTCTGGTACCAGCTGCAGCTAGTGAAGAGCAAGAAAGAAGGAAAAATGGGAGCTCACCTAAAGAGGACAAAATCAGAAGTGTTAGAGAGGTGCTGGGGATCAAACCCAGAACCTTGTGCATTCTAGGCCGTGTCCTACCACCGACTTACATCCCCAGCCCTAAGTCATATACTTATTAAGGAAAGAAACAAAGTAGACTGTTAAATGAATCAAGATAGTAGGCCCGTGAGGGTTTAGGTTTAAGATGAACTTTCAACTGTGGGGGAGGAGTATCTGAAAAGTCACATAAGAACAAGAGAATTCAAGATTGTGTTTTGGGCAGGAATAGAGACAGAGGCAGGTGGATCTCTGAGTTTTAGGTCATCCTGGTCTACATGGGTTTGGGGGCTAGGGATGTAGCTCAATTGGTAGAATAGATAAGAAGCTATAGGACACATGAGATCTGCCTCGGGATGGGGGGAGGGGAGACATGACGCAACAACACTTGGGGCTAAGCTCAGATGGCAGAGTGCTTGCTCTGAGTGTCTGAGGATTCAGTTCCCAGCAACAAACACACATGGCACACAACTTTTCAAAAGAAATCCCTAGAAGCATTAGAGAGGCACGACTCTGAGTGTGTCTGTGAGGATTCTTCCAGAGAAGATTAACTGAGGTGTGAATGTGGACAACATTGACTGAGGTCCCAGACTGAACATAAAGAGGGAAAGAATACCCATCAAGTACCAGCATGTCTCTCTCTGCTCCCTGATCTACCCGGACTTGGGCAAGGAGCCTCTCCCATCTCTGCCACTACATCCTCCTTGCCACGATGAACCACACCCTCTCCAGCCGTAAGCCAAAGGAATCCTTCTGTCCTTCAGCTGCTTTCTGTCAGCTCACAGCAATGATACTAGTACACTCTCTCTGAAGACCAAAGGAGGTCAGAGCCCAAGGAAGTCAATGGTGCTGTTTCCCAGGGAGACTGCAGCATGGAGGACCCACCTACTTACCATGCTGTACAGGTAAGGTCCCCAGGACAGCACTGAATCTAAAGAAAACCAAATGAGTACAAATTAGCTGTGTCTTGGGGCTGGAGAGATGGCTCAAGAGGTTAAGAGCACTGGCTGTTCTTCCAGAGCTCTTGAGTTCAATTCCCAGCACCCACCCAACCATCTGCAGTGGGAACTGATGCCCTCTGCTGGTGTAAAAGGTGTACATGCAGATAGAGCACTCATGTACATAAAATAAATAAATCTTAAAAGTCGGGTGTTGGTGGCGCACTCCTTTAATTCTAGCACTCGGGAGGCAGAGGTAGGCGGATCTCCATGAGTTCGAGTACAGCCTGGTTTACAGTCTTCAAAGCTACAGAGAAACACTGTCTCAAAAACAAACAAATAAATAAATCTTTTAAAAAAAATAGCTAAGACCATCCCTCTCTCTTCCTTTCAAAGTGCCAAAAGACAAGAGCAAGGAGTTCAAGGCCAGCATCAGCTATAAAGCAAATCTGAGTCAGGTTAGACTACATGAGAGCCTGTCTTGACCAACCAATTGAACAAACAAAAAACCAACAAAAAGTCACCTTTTGTTAGAACAGCGGTTCCTGACTTAGGAGCCATTTAGCCCCCAGAGGAATATCTGAAGACATTTTTGGATGTCACACTGAGTGATCCCACTGGCATCTCATGACCAGAGGATGAGGCTGCTACTGACAAATGTCCAAAAATGGGGGTCAGGGAGATGGCTCAGCACGTAAGCGTGCTAGATGCACAAGCATGAGGACCTGAGTTCAAATCTCAGCACCCAAATACAAAGCCAGGCTTAGTTTGCATGCACCTATAGTCAGTCCCAGCTCAGTGTGGGGCAGAGACAGGAAGATTGCTGAGGCTTACTGGCTACCAGTCTAGTTCCAGGTCCAGGGAGATGCCCTATCTCAAGAAATAAGGTGGAAGACTGGAGAGACAGCTCCGCTCTTCCAGATGACCAAGTTTGGTTTGATCAGGTGGTTCACAACCACCTGTAACTCCAGTCCCAGAGGATTTGATGCTCTCTTCTGGCCCCTGAGGGCACTACATGCACACAGTGCATAGACATACATGTAGGCAAACACCCACATACATGAAATAAAAATAAATAAAATCTCAAAGAAATATGTTTAAAGATATACGGTAGAGAGTGACAGACAAAGACGTCTGAAGTCCCCTTCTGGCTTATGCATGTATGCACACATGGGCACATGCATTTGCACACATGTATTAATATACCACATGCATACATCTCACACAACCCCACTACCAAAAACAAAATGTCCTTAATAAACAGAACAGTTCCCCACAACACTACACTCTTCCAAAGGGCCGTGGTGCTGAGGTTGAAGGAACAGAGGAGAGTTAACCTGGCCAGGCGCCTGAAGCCACACCCTGATCATATCTGAGATAGACCACTCCGGTCTGTGCTCCTAAAGGATTACAAAAGTGCAGACCTCAGAGCTGCAGGACTTGACACCAACCTTGCCTCCACCGCAGGTCACACATGAAAACATCACTGCGCGTGCTCGTCTAGCATCAGGATGCCAGAGGGGACAAGCTAGCGACACAGATTCACCTGTGCTGAGTCGCACAGAACTGGTTTCGAGGCCACTCAAGCTGTCTGAGGGAGGATTTCACCATCTCTGAGTGTTCATAGCCATCTCCTACTGTAAACTTCAATTCCTTTGCTGGGAAAGTCACAGCAGAGAACTCAGCTTGGTCGCAGAAGCGATGCCAATGACGATTCAGCCCCACATACCTTGTGGGAATGACTACTGTCTGTGATGCTTTCCCAAGAATTGAGAAACTTCTGCTGCCCTCTTTTTTATCAGGACAGCACAGCCCTGCAGGATGGCTGTTTCTCCCAGGCTTGACTTGGTTACCACAGGGTGACCTATCAGAGACCTTGAACTGTAGTCAAGGCAACAAAATCAACAGAACTACACAGCAGCTAGTTATATCCGTGAGAAGAGAGCAATCAAGGGAGGAAAGGAGACAAGACTGTGACAAGACCCTCCCTTTAGACTCCAAACTCACTACTGCCTGCCCTACTATACATCATCTTGGAAATACTCAAATATATGAGGTTAAACTTGCCTGGGGAGCCAGCAGGATGGCTCACAGGAAAAAGACATTTACTGTACAAGCCTAGTGACCCAAGTTAAAATCCCAGATCCCACATAAATGCAGAATTAACTCCACAAAGTTGTCCTCTGACCTCTCCATATGCACCAAGGCACCCCGTCACGATCACACACACACACATTGCACATGTGTGCAAGAGCGTGCATACACACACACACACCCCACTCATCATCATTATCATCAACATTCATTTTTAAATACTGCCTGTGCTGGACACAGTGACACACTCCTTTAATCCCAGCACTTCTGAGGCAGTGGCAGGTGGATCTCTGAGTCTGAGGCCAGTCTGATCTACTGGGTGAGTTTTAGGACCACCAGAGCTATGTAGAGAGATGTCTCAAAAAAAATTTTTTTTTAATTGCCTAGGGACAGGACTTTTCAGTACACAGTTGTATAAGAGTCACCCAGGCTCCTGTAAGCAACACCCATAAGCTCCCTGGCCCACCAAGCAGGACTTGGATGGAATCTTTCAGTCTGTTGGTGCTGGAGGCAAATAGACCTGTCATTGTGTTTCCCCAGAAGTCACACAGTAAGTCCAAAGTCACAGACAGGGACAGGGATAGGAAAAAAGAGAGAGGCCTAAAAACCACAAACTTACCCACAGGGGAGATCCAAGAGTCTCCCAAGGCAACCCCGGAAAAGTTGCACTTGATGGTCCCTTGCTGAATAGCCTGAAAGAAGAGCCAAGAAATGCTCTGACCAAGGGCGCCAAGGCTCCCATCCCTTCTCGGCAGAGGTGCATACTCATGGCTTCCCCTAACTCACACTGTTCAAGATTCCCCAGGCATCAGAAGACCACACATGTGACGGCAGCCCCTGCCCATCACCACTGGGAAATAGAGGAGGGGCTGCTGAGTTTTTCTCCACCTTATTCATGGGTGTCCTTGGGACAAGTATGGGGTCTGTCCCTAGTTATCTTTGGGAGGCTAAGGTGTCCTGAAGTCTGGGAGCCTCCCAAGGTGCTCAGGGGCTCCTTGGGTACAGATACCATTGCCAAGCAGCAGTCACAGAGGCTGGGGCTCAGCAGGACAATCCTGAGGGTGGGTACCATTCACAGGACAGGAAGGCCATCTTTCTCTATACCAGTCCCAAAACAGAATGCTGGACACAACCTAAATGTGCATTAGGAAGATGGGCACATGAACCATTACCATATGTGATAAAACTCAAGACAAAGCAGAAGGTGCCTTAGAAACCAAAGTGAAGGGGCTGGAGAAATGGCTCAGAGGGTAAGAGCACTGGCTGCTTTTCCAGAGGTCCCAAGTTCAATTCCCAGCAACCACATGGTGGCTCACAACCATCNGCTCACAACCATCTGTAATGAGACCTGGTGCCTTCCTTGCCAGCAGTACATAGTATGCTTAATAAATAAATAAATCTTTTTAAAAAAAGTGAAAATATCCCCACAGCATATTATTAAACAGTTGAATATAATATAAGAATATGAGCTGGGGTATCATATATGCTATTACATGAGTCACATGTATGGGTTATAGTTATGTGTATCTGGTAAAATAAAGAGACTAAGAGGCTGCCAAGGGGAGGAGAGCAAAAGCTAAATGATGTGAATATATGGAAAGGAAACTGAGCTGGATGAAGAGCCCTTAGGGACATCAAAGCCAGATGTCACTCATCTGGACTGTGTATTCACTTGGACAAACTAGCTTAAAAGACATGCTGGGACCATGGAAAGAAGTCTGAACGGGGTGCAGGAAAAAGGAGGGGACCCATTGACGGAGACAGGTCACAGTGTGACTGCACTTTGGTTAGGATTTCATGGGTGTGAGCAGAAAGTATTACAAAGTACTAAAGAGTGGTGAGTGCCATCTGGTTGCTTCTGTCTTTGAGACAGTGTGTAGCCCAGGCTGGCTTCAAACTCACAATCTCTTTCCTCAGCCTCCTAGTGTTTGGACTACAGGTATGTGCCCACCACATCTAGCTAGCTTATATTCTGACATTAAAAAAAAAAGTATGTGGAGGCTAGAGAGATACCTCAAAGGTTAAGACTACCGTCTGCTCTTCCAGAGGTCCCAAGTTCGATTCCCAGCAACCACATGGTGGCTCACAACCATCTGTAGTGAGATGGTTGTGATGCCCTCTTCTGGTGTGCAGGTGTACACGCAGATCAAGCACTCACATACATTAAATAAATAAATAAATCTTTTTTTTAAAAAAAAAGTGTAGGGACTAGAGAGATGGCTCAGCAGTTAAGAACACTAGCTGCTCTTTCAGAGGACAGCAGACCTGGGTTCGATTCCCAATACCTATATGGCAGCTCACAACTGGCTACAACTCCAGTTCCAGGGAATCCAGTGCCCTCCTCTGGCCTCTGTGGGTACCAGGCATGCGGATACATACATATACAAATACACATCTTTGGTACACAGACGTACATGCAGGCAAAACATTCATACACGTAGAACTTTTTTAAAGAAATCTTTCACAAATGTATCTATTCTTATTTTCTATGTATGAGAGTTTACCTGCAGGTATGTATGTGCACAAGATGCCATTCCTGACAACCTAATTTGATCCCCAGAACCCATAGTAGGAGAGAGCTCCTGAGAGTTGCCCTCTGGCCTCCACCCCCCCACACCTCCCCCATACACCATGGCATGTGCATGCACATACAATAATTAAAAAAACAAAACAGAACAACAAGGTCTGTTCAAAACCATCACCACAAAGTCACCTCCCATTTACCTTGTGAAGTTCTAGACTGATGCCAGCAGCCATTTTCCCTCCATAGGATTCTGAGAAAATGTAGAACGGAACCGTCTAGCAAGGAAAGGAATTTGCGAAGAGTTAGAACACCCGGACTGCCTTTCAACTCATAGGAACTATCTCCAGACCTCTATAGTGTGCAGGGGTCGATAAAACCAGTCTGCTTGTCTTTGCCCATGATCTGATTATTGACATCTAGTTGGGTGCTAGAAAGTCAGAGCCCACAACCCAGGAAGAAAAGAGGAAGTCTCTGAAAATCAGCTGCCATTGAACTTTTTGTTTGCTTTTGTTTTCGAGACAGCGTCTCTCTACACAATCCTGGCTGCCCATGGTACTGAACTTTTCGGGGAGCTTAGTACTCAGAAGGCTTCCTTGTCCCTCTTGCTCGTCTTTCACGGCTGAGCTGAAGAATTACCTGGAATTCTTTATGGCAATCAAAGAAGGATTTCAGGAGAACCATCATGTCTGAAGCCACTGTGTCCAGATCCTTTGCATAGGCATCGGTAGCGTTCACGTAACTGAAGCCAGTGCCCACAGGGTTATCCACAAACAGGAGGCTGGCTGACTGCAGCTGCAGGCACCCCGAAGAAACAACCATTGCAACCAGTGGTTAGTCACCAGTGATCTTCCTAGCAAGTTGGCAAAGCCACATCTACGATAACACTTATTCCTTGAAGTGATTTTAGGGGCTGGGGAAATAGCCCAGTTAGTAAAGTCCTTGCCTTATGAGCATACTACCCTGAGTTTGATCCTCAGAACCCATGTTAAAAAAAAAAAAAGTTGGGCAAGGTAGTGCATGCTTGTAACTCCAGTGCTGAGGAGGTGGAGAGGGGTCTCACTCAGCAGTGTAGCCTAAATGGTGAATTTCAGACCAATAAGAGAATAGGAGACCTTGTTTCAAAACAACAGCAACCCAAGGTGGACACGGGGACACAAACACACACACACACACACACACACACACACTGTACAAAATAAATGAAGATTTCTTTAAGAGGACAGGAATATAAACTGCAGCAAAGAAAGGCAAGACAAGATGAATGCATGCACAGGAACAAAGCCTTAAGGCCACCACATCTCACACACAGAAGCACACTTACAGGGAACAGTGCAGGGAGCACCAGGCTGGATCAGTCTGAGCAGTAATCGGAGGGAATGAGTGCAGGCAGCACCAGGCTGGATCAGTTTGAGCAGTAATCGGAGGGAATGAGCATACACGTGGAATGCGGACAGCATGGGCTGAGGATGCAGCTCAGCGTTAGAAAGTTCGCCTAGCATGCCTGAAGGGGTTTAATCCCCAGCACTGCATAAACTTGGGTGGTGGACCATCCCTATCATCCTAGAACACGGATGTAGAGCCCAGAGGATCAGAAGTTTAAGGGCATCGTGGCTACCCAGTAAACTGGAGGCTGGCTTAGGCTTCATGAGATGCTGTCTCAAAAATATTTTAAAAAGAAATATGGATATCTCATAGCAGTTTTCTTCAAGATGGATCTAATCTCCATCTTGGCCCATCTTCCTGTTTACACTGCAAGAACTAAGTTTTTCAAAGAGGATGAGAATTCTAAATTGCACATCTGGAAGGATCCTCAGGGATGCGTATCCAGCCATGCTCTTCACTGATCAGGAAGCAGAAACCCCGAAAAGGCCCAGAGGACAGACAGCGGCATCAAGACTGGACCCCAAGCCCCTCCTCATTCAGGCTCTCTGCCCCGTCTTCCTGCCTTTGGTTCCAGGTGTGGGAAGAAGGCTGGGGAGGGGAGTGATTGGCTCTCACACTCCAGCAGCAAGATTAGAACTGTCTCAGGCCAAGAACGCTGCAGGAGGACCAGATGGGAGGAGGACCTGAGGAGCCTGAGGACACTGGAGGACACGCAGCGCTGAGTGCAGCAGGGCAGGGAGAGCTCAGGCCGAGCTAGTCAGCAGGACTTGGCCAGGCTGTAAACTGAGAATGAGAATGAGGGATGGGTTGGGGGGACACAAAGAACTAAGAAGATAACAAAGGTGCGTGGGGGGGAGGAGGACAAGGGACTTGCAAGCTTGATGACGTCCAGATGCGAGGGGAAAGAGAAAAATTGATAGTAGCAGCAGATGGTGGGAGTGCAGATCTGAGGCTGCAGATGGTCACCTGTGCTTAGGCACAAGGTCGCCAGCATCAGCTGCAGGGGATTTCAGGGTGTTTTGTTTTTGTTTTTGTTTTTGTAGTTATGGCTGTCCTTAAACTCGGTCTGTAGACCAGGCTGTCCTCCCACTCAGAGACCTGCCTGCCTCTGCCTCCCGAGTACTGGGATTAAAGGCATGCACTACCACTGCCTGGCCCAGTTTTGTTTGAGTCAGGGTGTCATGTAGCCCAGGCTAGCCCTGAACTTGCTACATAGCCAAGAACTACCTTGAACTTTTTGCCCTCTATAGGTGTTCATTCTTTTTTTT